>VWZV01001766.1:956335-1049449 GCA_013397155.1 Irena cyanogastra
GTGCCAGGCAGCCTCTCTCTCGGCCTTCACTACCGGGTCAGGCGAGGCGGGAGCGGCGAAACAGCGCCCGCCTCGCTTCGGCACCGACACCGACACCCCTCCTCCTCCTCCCCGCGCCGCGGCCGTCCCCTCCCTCCCGCTGCCTCCCTCCCTCCTCCCTCCTCCCTCCTGCCAGTTTCTCTACAACTAGTGCATCCACGCGCAGGCAGGGTCCGGCCGCCGCGGCTGCCATGGATATCAGCTAAAGCCGGGAGCAGCGGGCACAGAGGCGCTCCCCGACCCAGCTCGCAGCCCGCGGGGCCGCCGGCCGGCACAGCCGCGGCCGCTCCCGCCCGCCCCGAGCCTGCTCGGAGGAGCGCGGCTGCCCCGGGGAGTGGGGGCAGAGACGGAGGGGGGGAAGAAGCACAGACTGCAGGGAGGGAGTCGGGCAGAGCATCCCCACGGCAATGTCCAAGGGCTTGAAGAAAAAAAGCCACTGGACGAGCAGAGTCCACGAGATCGTGATCGTGAGGAACCCGGAGGGACAGCTGGGCTTCGAGCTGAAGGGGGGCGCCGAGAATGGGCAGTTCCCCTACCTGGGGGAAGTGAAGCCCGGCAAGGTGGCCTATGAGGGCGGCAGCAAGTTGGTGCCGGAGGAGCTGCTGCTGGAGGTGAACGAGACCCCCGTGGCCGGGCTCACCATCAGGGATGTGCTGGCCGTGATCAAGCACTGCAAGGACCCCATCCGCCTCAAGTGCGTCAAGCAAGGTAAGGCGGGCATGGGCCCCCCTCTCCGCCCACCCCCTGGGGGCCGGGGCAGGTCTGGGGGAGCGGAGGGGGAGCAACTTTGTTGCTGCAGTTTGACTTTCCCCCTCCCCGCCGGAGCCGCCCCCTCCCCGGCGGCGGGGGGAGGATGCGAGCGGCGCTGCGCGGTACCCGCAGCCGGGCGAATTAAATGTGCGTCAGTGACAGCGCTTCGCCATGCCGGGGGGGGCCGGGCGGGGGGCGGCGGCAGCACCCCCTGCAGCCCCGGCCTCACGGGGACGGTTCCGACCCGACCCGGCCCGCCGGCCCCGACCCGGCCCGCCGGCCCCGCTCTCCCCAGCCCCTCCGGTTGCTGCTGCTGCTGGCGCTGCCGGGGGCCGGAGCGGCGGCCGGGGCCGGCTGCGGAGCGGGGCTTGCCCTTGGCTTCGCCCCTCTCCGGACGCCTTGGCGTGGGGACAGGGGCTGCCGCCGCGCGCCGGGTCCCTGGTGGCGCCCGGGGTGGCTTTAGCATCTCTTAAGTGTCATTAGCGGAAAAGTCATTCATTTGATCCCTGGTGAAAACGATCGCTAATCCCAGGGAACGGGGAGCTCAGAGCAAGTGAGACAGGCAGAAAGAAACTTTTGGGAGAGAACGGTATAGTCTTGCCTCGCCTCCGTTTCGCTTATTTATTTTGAAGTACTGTAATAGGTTAATGTGTTTCCAGGAAAGTCAATAGATAAGAGACGCCACAGATGCTGTTTACATGTTTGTTTCTGTTCTCTGTAAACTATGCTGAGTTGAGTTCTCAGCAGCTGAACGCTTGCGAGGGGGTTTCTGCTACCCCAGCAGCATTTCTGGAGCACAGGAGCTGCTCTGGGAGCCGAGTCTGTAGGTGCTCCTTGGCTACGGGTGGTGCAGCGGCTGTAGGCGTATCGCTAAAGTACGCATTCCAGCCGGGCAGCGAGCCCAGCCATTGAAAACTTGGGAATTTCTGCGGTGGGAAGTTTTTAGATACCATGCATCACAGGCGCTTGTGCTCTGCAACTATAGCCGTCAGCCTGTGCTCAGAGGACATAGAGGAGAATCTCTCTGGCACTGGGTATAATTCGGCAATTTTACTTCCTCTTTGTAATTGACAGTTTATTGTTTAAAGTGTAATTTGAGATACTTCTGAATGCTTGAATAATGTGCTAATTATTAATTTATCCAGACATGACAGAACCAGTAGAAAGAATCTGATTTCCACTCGGCCTTCAGAATGTATTTTATTGTATATTCAGTTATCTCCATGAGGTCAAGCCTCTATATACAGATATTATCTGGGACTTTTTATTTGTCCTTATGGATAAATTGTGCAATATGCTGTAGATCATATTTTGACAGTTGGGCTATGCAGGGAGACACAATAGTTCATGTGATAAGTGAACATTAAAAATGAGTATAATGGATTCTGTCTTGGCAGGGTAGTGTCATCTTTGGGCTCCTGAACTCCAGGAAAGCTGCTCTGTACTGTCCTCTTTTTATTAAAAATTTTAGTGTGAGTAGTCCTACTGTGATGGGATTCAAAAAGAAGCAGCAGTTGAAGTGTCAAGAAGATAAGGGTAGATTGTCTGTAATCCAATTTTAATTATTTTTTTTCAGAAATCCTATAGATTCTTTACAACAAGGCAAATTTAGGGTTACTTTGAGTTGCTATGTGAAACATTATGTCCTATCTCTTCACTGTTTTTATAACATTTCTCTTTAGGTCAAAGCAACCACTGGTGATTCATTAATGTGTGCACCCTTAATAAATTACCTGTCCTACATGAATTAGGGACACTAGCCAGGCTTTTAGTCTGGGAATTACTGCAAGCTTCTGTATGAGACATAAGGGATAAATTCCGAATTCTACCTAATTCTCTGTATCCGTGTCTATGCATATCTGAGGAGTTTCAGTTCAGTATGTTAATGCTGCAGTTTTAATGCAAGTTCTCAAGCACTGGCCACATGTCTGTGTGTTTGGAAATGACAGTTCAGCATAGATTCTTGGACTGAGAAAGACTTCCTGGCTGGAATGATTTTTCATGTGTTCCGGCATCCTTTACGCCAATGGGAGAGGACTGCTGGATCCAACTTCCTATCTGAAAAAGGAAAAAAAAAGGTCAATGGTTTGTGCACTTTACTACCTGACTCCTCCTTCAAGTGTAAGCTGGTGTTTCCCTGCACTCCTCAGTGACAAAGCACAGGCAGCCACGTTACGGCAATTTTACTATTCCCTGAGAGTGCTTTGCAGCACTGTGTAGGAGAGAAAAGGCTGAGCAATAAAATCTTTATATGTTTTTGTAACTTTTTTACTCCTTTTAATAACGAAGCACCTTTAGTGTGCTGGAACAAGGTTAATGACTCCATTATCATTGTTTCCGCATAATTTATCAATGCTATCTCTGTCAATTAGAATAGCATGACCTTGAATGCACCATGTGACTGTAGCTGCTGCTTCTGTGCTGCCTAGGAGTGAAGTCAGAGAGAGAAATGTGGAGGTAGGACACAACTATTTATAATGTGATCTTTAAGAGACTGTGAGTATTTCTCTTGTTTGAAAGTTTTGACAATTCAGCAGTGAAAATTTATTTGTAGATGACATCAGGGAATGGCTAATTCAAGAATTAGCTGTTTTGAAGCATAGAAAAGGTGCTTTCATGATTTTGCCTTATGTTATGTTTGATTAAACACCTCCCTCTCTGAAATAATTAAATACTTCATCATTTATCACATTACTAGATGAAATACTAATTTTGAAAAGTCTGATGGAATACTGCTGTTTTGTGTTAGCTAAACATCTTGAGTTATAAAAACCCCAAACATATAATGTAGGAGTTGCTGCATATTATGAGGAGGAGTAAACTTCATGAGAAACTGATTTGCAGTTCCATGATATAATTCAACATGAATTCTTCTAGATATGACATGTGATAAATAGGGTTTTAATGCAGGACATTGTGCCTAGGTTTGCATGGGGAGAAAAGACTTTAAGCATCATTATTATTATTATTTAGTCTTAATTGTAAGAGTTCACAAAGAAATATTCCTTAGAGACTATTTCCTGTTTGGGTTTTTTTTTGTTAGTTTTGTTTTTGCGAGCCACTTGTTGTGCTACTGTTGGCAGAATCACAGAGAATCTGTGGAAACACATGGGGTGCGATCTTGGCCCAGATGAAGTCAAAGGCAAGGCTGTCCTTGACATCAGATAAAGAAGGCAGGGTTTCCTCTGCAAAACCCCGTGCTTTTTTGAATATGTATCCTTCCAGTGAGAGAATTGTATACAGCAGTTATATTATTTGGGTGTATTGCAAATGTACATTTTGACCTTCTGTTCCTTTGGGTGAGGATAAGAGCCTTTTACTGTTTCTTAAAGAAATACTTCTGAATTTCAAATGTGTTTGTTTTTACATGCAGAACAGTTTGGATTAAGTGCTGTCTTCTTCCCACACATGTACAGATGCGTAGTTGTAAAAGTAGCAGTGTGTTAAGGGAAGGCATCTTAATTTGGATAAGTAATCACATGGGGAAGAGTCATATGGGGAGCAATGTTGCCTCCAGTTCCATTCTCTGTTCACTGCTGTCTCAGATCCACAGTAATTCCCAGCAGTGGCTGACACAGGTCTGTGCTGTGCACACTCACTCCTTGAAGGGTTGCAGGAACAGCCCACTTGGTTGTACTGCATAAACCAGGATCTTTATTCTTTACATAGAGTTATAAACTTCCAGAGAGGCCCTCAGCAGAATCCCAGTGAACAGTCTGAAAATGTGGATTTCAGAACTCAGGAGCACTGCAACAGATTTTGTCCTGAAGCTCCTGCCTGATGCATCTCTTTCGCAAAGAAAGTGGTTTGGATGTATTAAGTAACCAGCTGATCTGACCAACTGAGCAATTTAATTTATTTTTACAAGTATTTAGTGGTATGACTATATGAAATAAGAACAAAACAGACACTTTCTATGGATACTTTTTAATGGCTCTTATCTGACTCTAAATAGTCAGACTTTAAACGTCAGGTCCTAATTATTTTGTTCCTTATGCAAAAAAGGCATTTAGTAGTCGTAATGTAAGGAGGAACTAAAAACCAGTTTAATTTTCTCAGTCCAATTATTTGCTTAATAGTAAGCATATGCTGGAATGTTTTCCTGACTGTGGATGTACTTGGGCATATTTTCAAGTGCTTTCCCTGTCAGGAAAAGGTTTGGACCCTCATTAGGATGGACACAAGAGCAGCCAAGTTGGGGCAGACTGCATCCTCCACATCCTATTCCTGGTGGCTGACTGTGGTTGCTGAGCAAAGACTAAAAGGACACAGGATGGTACTGTCCCAACACCCACTGATTTGTGGCTAAGGGGTTTAGTAGCCTTGTAATGTTTTTTCTTAATGGGTTCATCCATAAGCTTTGCAATTAAAAGCTGGCTTAACTTTTAAATTTTCTTTAAAAGTCTGTGACAGGCCTTTTGACAGAGAAATGCAGGAATTTTGTCATGTTCTGAAGTTTTGGCTGCATGTGTAATCATGTTAGCTAGTTAATATGTTAGCATTTTACTACAGACTTTTTCATACGCATATTCCTATGTATAGTAACTTTTCTTTAAAATTTTTTCTTGTTATTTAAGGTTGTAAATAATTATCTTCTATGTTCATTAAAACACTCTGTGTGTATAGATAGTACTTTTATTCCTGGATACCTTTTATTCCTGGATATCACTATGTACTATATTCCAAGATGGAAATGTTGGATATAGTTATCTTCACAAGAAGAACAGTATTTTGCAACAGAAAGCTGCATGATTTTCCAGAATAAAAAAAAATCATAAGGGTCTTTCAAAAACCAGACCCAAAGAACCCTGAAAACCTGTCTGGTTTACTTTTCTCTATGACTTTTGCATAGATAGTATTTGAAAATAAACTTACTCCTTTTTCCTAATTTGTGCTCCTAAGGATTTTATTAACTCCTGAAATGAAATTCAGAGTTCTTTTTTTACCATTACTTTATGTTATTCTTATGCTTGTCCATCTTAATTTAAAGACCATTGAAGCTGACTTCTGACTCATGTAGCTTGTGATTTATTCTTCAGCTCCTCCAGAGAGCTTGTGATGCTTCATGTCAGGGATTCTGTGTTCACTGGCAGTAGAATTATATTCATCAGTCTTTTTCCTTGCCCGAGAATTACAAATGTGCCATTAAAGGATGGGGCCATGACTTTGTTAGTGCATCATTTCCTTGAAGAAATTAAATAATTGAGAGTGCTCTGCTTAGTTCTGTTTAGTCACATAAGGTAAAGTTAATTTTACAGTGAGACCTGTACATCTGTTGATACTGTTGACATCAAAGGAAAGTACTGGTGTGAGGGGGTAGAATTTTGTCTGACTTCCTTTATGCATCCTGTAACCTCTCCTGCATTAATTCAGCATTTCATGAAAGAAATGGATTCTGAGCTTTTGCTTTCAGTGTTCTTGATCTTCTCTTTGCTCTTTATAGATGAGGAGCTTCTTTCATGACATGAAAGATTCTATAAATTATTCATCTATGTATTTTGTATACAAGAGGTGGTGCATACATGGAAAAAGTACTCCTTCAAAAGGGACTTATGGGAGGAGGTGGTCACAACTGTGATTTAGAAAGGATGGTGGAAAGTGCTGCAGTTGTTGTAGAAGCAGATGTTTCTTGTTCTTCTCTTCCTCATGGTGCTATAAACAAATAAAAAAATAAAGGATTTTTTTTTTACTGGGGCACATCAAGGCAAAGTTCAAAGAACATAGTGATATTTTTTTGACTGTGTTGACATTCTCAAACTAATTTTTTTGCTTATGTACCTAGGTTTTTATAAATATAATAATATACATAAAAATTCGTACGATCTTTGGCTTTTTTGAGACTGGTAGGAATTTTCATCTATAGGTTGAGATTGTGTAAGAATTTGTATAGTACTGCTATGCAAGTGCACAGTAGAGTAGTCTACAGTACTACTCTAGAGTATTTTTCATTCAAGTTTGGGTATAAATATATATATGATACTTACAATGAACCCCTACACTCTGGTGGCCAAGCAATGTACAGAATGGGAGACAGGATTCTGCAGTAGGAAATAAAATAATCATAAACTTTAGAATAAGATTGACTAGGTGCCTATCCAAGTAGGTGCAGTCTAGAGAACAGAGTTGGAAAGTGTTGATTTCAGTGGCAAAGTGCCTGTCATTGGGTTTTGTTGCTGAATGCCATTGCAATGCTGGCCTTAACTGAATGTTCTAAAACCACAGGGGCTGTGATCACAACAGTATCTCTTCAGCACACCTAATTTGTTACAAATCAGCTTTTCTTCAACCTCATAGAAATCTATCCAGTAAGAAGGTGTCATACCTTTCTAGCCATTTGTTTAGCTTTCTAACTGTAGGCTGAAACTACCCCATAAAAAGTGGAATGGTGGGCCGAAGTCAGAGAAAATAAAGATACTTAAGGGCTTTAACAAAAATTATTCAGCGTTCCTAAAGTGAACAAAAATCCTCATTGGTAAATGATAATCTCAAAACCAGTACTTACGGTTTGAATGTTCTTTTAACCTAGTATCTCTTATTTATCCAAACCTGCTATCCATAATTTGGAGACTTCACTGGAAACTGAGCTGAAAGAAAGCTGTTGTTTGTGTGTATCTGCCATGTATTTATCCTTTTTACATTATTCTTGAACACCTAGTCAGTACCTTCAGATTGCTAGAATCCAGAAAGCTTAATCAAAAGGTAGCTTGCTGTCAACACAGCACTACCAGGTGTCTTCTCATTCAAACATACAATATGATTAGTAATATATGAATAATGCTCTTTCGCTCTGCTTATCAGCTTCAGACGTTTCTCCTGGGTGTCTGTGATTATTTCCACAGTGCATGAATTTGAGATGAAGGAAAGTAAGACAAGGAACAAAATGGAGAAAGTAAAACTGTGTGAAAGTTCCAGGAAAAAAATGTAGAGATTTTTAAAGTACATTACTGGTTTTAGAATTTACATGTTATGTCATATGCAAGAGAGTGTACGGCCCTGTGCCTCCAGCACAGGAAAAATCAGCACAGGGAAAATGTGTTTCCTAGGTCTGTCTTAGTTTCTCAAAACACGTTGAAATCATAGAATCATTTGGTTTGGAAGAGACCTTTAAGATCATTGACTCCAACTGTTAAAGCAGCACTGCCAAGTCCACCATTAAACTGTAACCTTAAGTGCCACATCTCTAGGGTTAGGTGGCTCAACCACTTCCCTGGGCAGCTTTTTCCAATGTTTGACAACGCTTTCAGAGTAGAAATTTTTCCTAATATTAAATATAAACCTCCTTTGTGCAACTTGAGTCCATTTCTTCTTGTCCTATTATTTGTTACTTGGGAGAAGAGGTTGACCCCCCCCCCAGCTACACTTCTTTCAGGCAGCTGTAGAGAGTGGTAAGGTCTTCCCTGAGCCTCTTTTTCTCCAGGCAAAACACCCCCTGCTCACTCAGCCACTCCTTATCAGACTTGTGCTCCAGACCCTCCCTTCCCTTGCCCTTCTCTGGTCATGCTCCAGCACCTCAATGTCCATCTTTTAGTAAGTGGCCCAGAACTGAAAACACAAGATCGTTGGTAAAGATATTAAGCAGGCCTGGCCCAAATACTGAGCCCTGAGGAACCCCGCTGGTGACTGCCCACCAGCAGGATGCAGCTTCATTTCCCCCACTCTCTAGGCCTGCCATCCAGTCAGTTTTATGTGCAGCAAACGGTGCACCAGTCCAGGCTATGACCAGCTGGTTTCTCCAGAAGAATGCTGGTGTAAAGCTGTCCCTCTAAAATATGCACAATTAACTAATTCCAAAGGAAAAAATTGCATTCATGCTTCTTCAGATGAAAGCATGAGTTACTGTTAAGATGTCTGTGTTTCTGTCCCAAGTTCTCGTCAAAGCAGGGTGAAACAATGGTGCTGCCTGAGAAGTGGGGGAGAAACACATATTTGTGTGGGGTGACTTTCCTACGGGTGTGATGTTCCTGCAAAGAAAGAGATTTACCAGGTGGTGTTTTGTTATGGACAGAACAGTGTGCTGGGTTCCTTGCTGCTGAGGCAGCACCTCGGCCTCCCTGGCTCTATTTCTGCATCCTTCCTCCCTGGTACCAACACAGGCGTGGTGTCCTGACCATAAACACAACGCAGTGGTCGTGCAGGACCACAAACACTCAGTCATTACTGCGCCTTTCTGTTCAAGCCTCTGACCTTGGGAAGTAAGGGCAGCAGTCCAGGTATTCAACACCATGTGAAAATGGAATTAAAATACCAAATATGCAAGTGTTTTGTGGTTTTCAGACAAGACAAATTGGCTGTCTGCTGCCACATCTATAGATGAAATAATGCCTTTCTATACACATTTCTACATAACATTTTTGTTACTTTCTTGAGCCATCCTTGGTTCAGATCAGTGTACTTCATGGAGGCCCCCCCCATACATTTGGAAACCATGGAGCCCTATCTGCCACTAGCATTCTTCTTCTCTGCCCACTCCAAGCCTTTTGTGCTAGTGAAGCTAGAATTCATCTTGAACCTTTCAGGTAGTGCATCTTTCAGGTGTGGCATTCTGCCAGAAAGATATTTCTACCCTCTGTGCTTGAGTGCACTTCAGAAAGCATGCAGAAACTTGTTTTGGTGCAGAATTCTGGCATTCCATGACTCCACATCATGCCTGTTTTAATAGCAGAAAGCCTGGTGTAACAATTTCCCATTGTGCCTGGTCTGGGAGATAGGTGACACAGCCTTGACAACATATGGTAGTCTCTGTAGCCAGTGATGGCAGTCATCTCATTGACTTATCCAGAATTACTAAATTGTTCAGAGTTCCCAGATTACTGCACTGGGGGCCAGGGTTTCTCTTTGACAGTCTGTTAGGTCAGACACTGAGGACAGAATTGAGGTCACTTGCTCTCTGCAGAGTCATAGTGTGTTTGTTTTTAAAAATGCTGAAGAAATATTGTGTCCTCGTTATGCAGGAAAAAAGGAAAAAAAAATCCTAAAAATAGACTTCATCATTATGAGTAGTGCTCATAGATTCACTCTACATAGCAGAGCAATGGAAAACAGTGGTAGAGTATAACGAGCAAAATTTTCTACACAATACTAGCAAGTACATTGTGTAGCTGTGTTAACGTAATATTAGTATTCCAGAGTGGAAATCCTTCCTGCAAACAGGTACAAATTGTCTTTTATTACTTATCTGTTCATTGATATCTTTGTATCTCACATTGTCCTTGCATTTCTCAAAATGAAATGTGCAAAATGATTTCTTGAATGGCACATTTTAAAGTTCTTTTTGTAATTAAAAAATCCTCGAACTTCCAGCTTTGTTTCCATCCTGCCAACCATGAATTAATCTGCATATTTCTGATAAAATATTTCCATTTCATAAAACAACACCTAACCTGTCCTACAGAAGCTGAAAGGAAACAAAACCTCATTCCAGGACATCCATTTCACACGTAAGCTCTTATAACACACCCCATTTTTTCTGCTTAAACTTAGACTGAAAAGTGATGAACAGTCCTATTTGTAGCCCATGAGTTATACTGAATAGTTTCTATCATGTTACGTTCTCACAGCTGATGCTTTAACTAGTATGAAATGGAATGGCTGTGTTCATTTCTGTCATTCCCTTACTAAGTTCTGCTTTGTGCTGAATCTGCATTAATAAATGTCACATTTAGCCTCTCACATGCTTCCAAAATGGTATGTTAGTATAAACAAGTATTAATCCCATTATATTTTAATTCTCTCACCTTGCTTTTTTTATAGGAACAGCAGTTTTTATTTCAAAGTATTGCAAGGTCCTGTTGCTAGCTTAAGAAGATAAAAGATCCTGCAGGTGCTCCTATCATGGAATTGAAATCCTTGTGGTATGAGAAAGGGAGCAGCTGCTGAACTGTTGTATCAGATTGATGGAGGAGCTGAACACTTCTCCAGATTAAACTACTCAGTGTTTTGCTTAGGGAAAGTGTAATTACCCCCCAGATTCCCTGTTCAGCCACTACACTACTCATTTGGAAAACTCTCCTTGAAGCTCAGGCCCACTGGGATCCCTTTTCTGCACTTGATATTAGGTGCTTTGCTCTGACCCTTTTTCATTTTATATACATACATATACATGTATATATTTAGTAATTATATAGTCATTATTTTTACTTGCATTTCTGATTTCTCTTTCCATGTGGGTTTGTTATATCTGCCTATTGTCTCATGCATGAAATCTGAAAACTCGTGGTGAGAGAAACTGCCTTTTTGTTGTAGCAACTAGCATGGCAATTTCAAGTTGAGAGTCTCTCGTTTCTATGGCAATGTAAGGAAGTATTCACATTAAATTCAGAGTCTAACATAATGAATTTCTTGGATTTTGTTGTTGGAAATATTTTGTATCATTTCAACATAGGATCTGTAACTCAAATTGATCATAATTCAGTCTTGGTAATAGAAGCTTTAAAGTGGACAAATGCTGAGCAATGTTTTTAGATTTAAGAGAATATAGTAGTTATTACTAATGTGGAGCTTCTGTTACTGGTAGTGCTGGTCTGTTGTCTCATTGCTTTTCTATTATAGCTACTGCTAGTGAAGCCTCTTCAAAACATCTTTGTTATACTGTGTACAGAGAATATGTTTCCTGAAGAATTTGATTTTTCATTTTATCTACTTGATTACAGATGTGGAAGAACATTTCTGCCCCGTGAACTTCTAGAAGAATTACTGGAATTTCTGATAAGCTAGTAAAAAGAGCTTTTTCAACACTCAGTCTATTTGCTCATTTTCCAGTAAAAATAGCATAAAGATTTTAGGAAAAGAATCCATCACAATACTGGAAGTTTTGTTAAGAAAATAAAGTAAAATCACGAGTTTGGGTTTGCTTAATTAAAATTAAAAGTCAGTAATTGAAATATCAATTAAAAGGTCTTCTGGATTCATATTTATATTGAGATTTTATGTTAAGCCTGTCATGCTTATGTACTAAAATAGTCTTCAGAACAGATGAACCCACAGAACTTAAATATGCCTCTTTTAAATATGTGTGAAATGTTGTGTGGGTCTGTGTACAGTTCATCTGAGTTGCAGAAGTGTAACAGCTGCTTTGCCTTAATAGGGATTCATGTCTGTGGCTGTGCTTTAATGGTAGTGAAATTAATGTTTCCGAGTGTGAAAGTCAAAGAAGCTGAAGGTTTGGTTTTGATTTTTTTGCATATGTGAGAAAGCACCTCCTGCATATGACTAGGGCAGTACCAGTTCTAGAAAAGTAGTAAATCCAATTAATATTCTTTTGGGTCAATATTAAGAAGAGTCCTGGTAAGTAGTAAGCAACTTTCTCACCAGTTGCTGTAGGAACAGGTTGCATGAGCTGCAGAATTCCTCCCTCAGTATCTGTGCACTCCTGGCCAGCTAGTGAGGATGCTGCTGCTGGGAGAGAGGTTTGCAGCTGGGACATTAAACCAGAAGTCTTCACTTGTATCCCTTGAGACATTAATATTGGCCTTGTTATTAGACTATCTGAATAGCTTCCAGATTCTAAAAATTATTTACAAAAAATTTATTCAGAGTTCCTAGACATGGAGTTATTCTTGATGTCCTCAGGTACCTCAGTGAATTTCAGTGTGAGGATGAAAGCTGGGACTGTATAAAACTTCTTCCCTTTTTGGTTTCCTCACCTAGGCTATGAGATTGAGTTCTTACAAACCATTGGAAAATTAATGAGTTTCACAATCATAATAGCACAATCTGTGCTGTCTTTTTATGGTTTTGGGTTTTTTTTTTTCATTTTTAAAAAATGGAATTTATTTAATTATTAAAGCCTGCCCAGCTTTTTAGGAAGAAAGGATCTTTCTAAATATGTATAGTTTGCCCATAGAATTTGTACTGTATTTTTCCAATATAACTGCCTATTTTTTTCCTTTTATTCTTTAAAAATTTAATCTCTTCCAACCTAAATGTTCTTATTAGCCTATCAAGCCAACTGAAATAAGATCCCATGGTGACAGGTACTATAAGCTGGCAGTGAAAAACACTTGCTGCCCCAAAGGGTTTATAAAGGCAAATTAGACACAGAGGATAGGTAGGAATAGAAAGAAATGCACAGTGGTGAAATGACTTGCCAAAAATCTCAGATCAATCAATAGCAGAGTGGAGAACACTGCAATGTAATTTAAAAGTCTATGCAAGCAGTACTGTGCCCAAGTAAAGACACACAAACCACACAAAACCCCTCTCCTGTTCAACGAGGGTTTCTATTGATTGCTCGAGTAAAACATTCTTGTAGTATTTATTTTACATTTTACATGACAAATCCCATGTAAAGCAGGAGCTTTGGAGCATTTTTAATAACAAAGAAGCACAAGCATGCAGAGCTTTCTGCAGATGAGAGAGTGTGATGGAGTGTTTTCCCCTAAAATGAAATGTATTTCAGAAATATATTGGAAGTGGTAAAGTGTAGGAAACCAAAGATATATACTAATGAGATATTTATGTTTGTTTGCACTGCTAATTGGGCAACTATGTACATCAGGCACACTGTATGAGACATTTATTAAAATTATTTTGGCCTGTTAAAGCCCCTGTTTGACAAGTAACAAATTGTAAGTAATTTGTGTGGGGTTTCTTTTGGGGTGTTTATTCCTTCAGCCACCCCCTTTGTCTTTTTGTTTTAAAACCTTTTGGAAATAGGAGAAGTCCTAAAAATGTTATCATAGGCAGAGTTTGGTTTGCTGAGTGAAATGTACAAAATACTAATTAAAAAGCCAGTGGGAGCCTCTAATTTTTCACAGTGGTGGGGGACTTCAGATTGGCTTCCCTGGGTGGTGGCTCCTTTCAGAGCCCTAGTGTTGCTACTTCTTGATCCAGACTGGCTGGGGTTATTGGCAGAATCTTAGATTTAGCCTAGCTTGACATCCCACCAAATTAATGAGGAATTGTGGAGAAGTGAGCCTGTCCTGATGTTACAAGGACACCTGGTAATCCCAGGCAGGGCTCTGTTGTTGCTGTGTGAGTTGTGGTTACACCAAAGGTTTCCTTTGTGCCTCTGTCCCTCTGTGAAGAGCTGTTGGTGCCTCCTTGTGATTTCACCTCCTCTTTGGCATCAGTTTCTCATTTCTCCCTGGAAACTCTTAGCTCCCACTGCCCTTGGAGGGAATGATCTGCCAGAGTGGAGTGGGTTTCACTGTCTAGGAGGTCTCTCTGTTCTCCTCTTTCTGTGCCTGGGGCCGGCGTGGAGTTAAAGCAGCGATCAGTGAGAGGTCAGGGCAGGATTTAGCTTTGCACAAGCAAGGCTGCTTAGGTCTTGCTGAATCCACCCTTTGTTTTCAGGAAAGAGGAGTTGCATAACATTAAGATGACATCTAGCTGAGGTTCTGCAATCCTTCTTTTAATCCCCTTCTATGTACCACAGTACTTCTAGATCCTTTAAACAGACCTGGCACAAGCCAGTGTAGCACATTCCTGGTTTTTTATTCTGTTGAAGCACTCGTGTCCTTTTGACAACCATGCAGTCCTATTCAATCTGCAACACCCATTATTATAAAGTTAGTCTGGTAGGACTTTGGTCCTGAAGTTGATCATGAGCACACTGTTGCCTTGTTTGCATTATTAATTCATCAGGGTTTTTACAGGTGCAGTCATTGGTAGGTCTGAGAACATAGGAAACCCTGAAAAGCTGATGTCTCCAGCTGCTGAGCAAAGGCAGCTGGTTCCCAATGCATGGTGAAACTGCTCAACAACTTGCTGCAGAAAATGTGTAATGTTCTGTGTGGCCAGTATCACCAGGGAATAGGTGAGATGAGCTAGGCTGTGGCTCAGGCACCAGACTTACCACTCTGTACTCCTGTGAAGCAAAGGTCCAAGCAGTACTTGATGGAATAGCACTGGCATCATTACCCTCCCTGGACCTGGTGTCCTGAGTTCAGCCCAGGATCAGGCTGTTCAGACATGCCAGGTGTCCTCATAGCAGAAGGTAAAAAAACCTGTGTTTAAAGGGTGCTGGGTCATTCTGCACTGGTGAATACTCATTTTCTTTTCTTATGCTTCTGTATGTGTCTCCCACTGTCCTCTGAAGGATGGGACAGCTGAAGCTGAGGCTGCACAGGGTGTGGGGCCCAACCACATTCCAGCACAGATGATGGAGTAGTGCATTGCTATCTGGGTGAGAGGGACCCTGAGCTTGCCCTCTGGGGATGTTGTGTGGGACACCATAAAGCTCTTGCTGAAGATACACTTGCAAGCAGGTGACCTGGATGGGCTCCAGTTTGACCTGTGGAGCAGGTCTGTACAATCATGTCCTTGGTGCAGGACTACACTTGGGTATCAATTCCTCAACTAATGTTTGAAAGATTGCCTTCTTTCTCCTCCATATTATTTTTTTAAATCACAAAATGAAACCAAATGTCAGTGCTTAATTTTTTTTTTTAAGCAGAATCCTTGTTTGCTGACCAGTCTTTCTGAGTGTGGCTTTATCTGTTTAACTCAAGAGCAAGTGCTTCCTGCTGCTTGTTATGCACACTGAGAAGTGTCCTATCCACTCAATCACCAACTAGTTGCAGCTTTCCACTTGCTCTTTGAGAGCCTTTCTAGCAAGAGATGACCCCATCACATCATGTTTATCTTCTGAGATCTGATGGATCACAGAACTAGTGTGGCATTGCTCTGAATCAAAAGTTTATGCACATGTTTATTCATGTTTTGCCTGAAAACAGTATTATGTGTCACTGCTGAGAAGCAATTTCTAATCAAATCCAGGAGCAGCCAGGCCTCTGTGAGCCTATAGCCTTTTTAATTTTTTTCCCCCCTCTGGCTGGTAGCTACAGATAACTGCTGTCTCTTGAAAAGATCCTGCAGCTAAGGTGGGTGAACTTGCTGAGTATGATTTACGCAGGAGTTTTTCAGAAGGACAGCAGCATAGAGAGGGGAAAAAGCCCCTGGCAAGATGTTTCATCCAGATTGGCAAGTGAAGGATCCCTCTTTATATTTTATATTTTCTTTACATATATTTTTTCTGTTACAAAGAGCATATCTGTTGAACTTGCAGTAATTATTTAGTAAATAAAATATTTAAATTTTATTATAGTGTAGAAATTAGTTTACAAAGATTAGATTTTTTTTCTGACCCTTTTTTTCCTCTTTATTGCGGTAATCAGCACACTGCAAAGGCTGTGTGTCCAGCCTTTGAATTGTATGTAAAATATATCTTCAATAGTAAATGGGACCTGTAGCAGAGAGGCTCCATTTTTAGCACCTAAAAGTATTTTACACATATGGGGTTTTGTGTAAAAAACAAGTCCCTGGAGAGGAATTTTTTACAAGAGCGTGTAGTGATAGGACAAGAAGTAAAAATTTCAAACTGAAAGAAAGTAGGTTTAGATTAGAAATTAGGAAGCAGTTGCTTACTGTGAGGGTGGTGAGGTGCTGGCACAGGTTTCCCAGAGAAGCTGTGGGTGCTCCCTCTCTAGAAGTGTTCCAGGCCAGGCTGGATGGGGCTCAGAGGAACCTGGTCTAGTGGAAGCTGTCCCTGCCCGTGGCGGGGTCTTGGAACAAGATGATCTTTGTTATGATAACAGTATTATAAGCCACATAACTTCAAAATTTGGCTTTGAGGGGCTAGAAACTGCAGTTTTCTCAGAGAACATAAATTGCAGGTGTTCTCTAGGTTTCAGTGTGAGGTGCACATTTCTTGCTATCTCTGAGCCAGATGGAACTGCCCGTGCTGAGCAGCCCCAGAACTGGCCCAGCTGGAAGTGGCTGTCATCCCCCAAAATGCTTCTCAAGCCTGCTGGAGCCAGCTCCTGCTTCCCCTAGGAGCAGCCTGTTTCCAGTGCCATCCTAGCACAAACAATAGCTTCTGGCTGCTCCAGCACAGGAGTGGTCATAACTATTTCCACCTGGGTTTTTTCATTTGTCAGCTTTGAGATCTTCCTTCAGCTCATTTTCTTTCCTTTGACAAAAGTTTGTCTGTTAACAATCAGCTGGGCATCATGTTTGCTTGCAAAACACCTGCAACAGCACATAATTTCTGCTTCGTGTGTGTCAAACGAGATCCAAGAATTACATGTCCATGCTGATTTATGCTATGCTGTTTGGAATTACATTGGAAATGCATGAATTTCATGTGTCCTGCTGAGCTTTGCTTTATTTTCACGGGCCAATATCAACTACTCAGGGAAATTTCATATCAGTTTTATCAAGTTCACAGTACAGCATGGAATATTTAATATTTCTCTTATAGGAGAAGTCTCAATCAACTGTTTTCAGATACTGTATTTTCTGTATGTTAGAGCTGTGTTTTAAAGGTTTATAATTGAGTTTTGGTTACTAAAGCTGGCTGTAAGCAATGCCTGTAATTTGTTTCTGTCTTACAACTGTTTATGAAACCAGGAAAATTCTGATTGTTTTTAAGAGATGATTGCAAAGCATTTCTATAATTGTTTACTGTACATACAAGGAATAATCTGATCAACAAAGAAAAGTGAGGGAAGGGGAAAAAAAAAGGTAGGAGTGGAGGGCACTGCTAAGTAATTCCATCCCATCCAGTTGCCTAAGAGGCTACAAAGATTTGTTAGTCTGTAATGCTGATGCTACTGCCTGAGAATTTCCATCTTTTCAGATGACATATTCTTGCACAGGGCTCTTCAATTGTTTTTTTAAGGAAGACAGCATCTAATTAAGAGCTGGGAAGTTTCACTGGGAGCTGGAGAAGTCCTGCCTTTAGAGCCCTGGCTGTGATGTGCAGGAAGGACTGTTCTACAGCTCAGCCTGGGAAGAGGCCAGGGGCTGGTGTCCTGACTACAAGAGTGGAGAAGGGAGAGAGATTGCTCTCCCCAGTGAGACAGTTCCAGGCCCTTGTGCTTGTTGGGAAAACGATGGGCGACCAAGGGAGTTGAGCTTTAGCTGGGCTTTGTGCATGGGGCAGAAGCCAGTGCCCGTGGCAGGTGCCTGCACGGCGCCGTGTGAGCCGGAATCCCCACGCAGACTTTGAGTGGAAGAGTCTCAGTGTAACACATTGTTAGAGCTGCTCGTTGTCCTTCATTGTGCAGCTCAGATCAACAGAGGAAATGAATGCACTTGGTCTAAAAAAATTCTGTGTTCTTCCCAGTTTTTATGAATGTGTATAACAAGAACCTCTGGAAAAGCTGCATGTTAATGCATAAGTGCTTAAGTTACAGTAGCATTAAGGATTTAAACCCACAGATTCAAGGATTTCTGATAAAACCAAAAATCTGTCTTTTCATCCAAATTTTGTTAAGCGTGTTGTGTATGTAAAATATCCTCTTTTTGTGACTGTTTTCATGGACATGCTTTTTTTCATTTTATCAGTGGAAGACATTCAGTTTTTCTCTACTACATTAAATCAGGTCCAGAGCAACTAACTGATCCCGCCTGTTTGAATCTCTACTGGTGTGTTGGAGCACGTTCAGCATCCATCAGATAAACACTCTATCACAGTCTTTGATCCTGTGATTTGATAGGAGTTATGTGCATAGTCTCACTGTGTTGCAAACATCTTGGCTCTCTTGGTTCTTTTCACACTTCTACTCTGTGTTTTAAATATGTTTTATTATACAGCTCTTACACTAGAACACTCAGTACATAGAACCATAGAAATAGTTTGGAAAAGACTGCTGAGATTGAGTCCAGCCTTTAACTGATCACCACCTTGTCAAGTAGACCTCAGTGCTAAGTGCCACATCCAGTAGTTTCTTGAATACCTCTGAGGACAATGACTATGAAGTATGTTGATGCTATCATAGAATCACAGAATGATTTGGTTTGGAAGCAACCCAAGAAAGATCATCTTGTTCCAAGCCCTCTGCCGTGGGCAGAGACACCTTTCACCAGAACAGGTTGCTGAAGTCCCCATTCAGCTTGGCCTTGAACATCAGAGATGGGGCATCCACAACTGTTCTGAGCAACCTGTTCCAGTGTCTCCAGTCTCCCTTTACCTTCACTGTGAAGAATTTCTTCTTAATATCTAATATAAACCTACTCTATTTTCTTTTGAAGCCATTGCCCCTTATCCTGTCACTGCATGTAGTCCTTTTCCTGCTCTCTTGTAGCCCTTTAGGTACTGAAGGATGCTCTGAGGTCTCTGGAGCCTTCTCATCCTCAATCTGAACAATCTCAACTGTCTCAGCTTGTCTTCATAAGGAGAGGTGCTTCAGACCTCTGATCATCCTTGTGGCCCTTCTCTAGGCTCACTCCAGCAGGTCCATGTCCTTCTTATATTGGGGGCCCCAGAGCTGGACACAGCCCTGCAGGTGGGATCTCACAAGAGTGGAGTAAAAGGCAGAATTACCTCCCCTGACCCGCTGGTCGTGCTCCTTTTGGTGCCACTCAGGATATGGTCGGCATGTTTAATGGCCTTGGGTGTGGCTCCTGAGGTATGGATAAAGATGCTGTCTCAAGGAGTAAACCAAAACTAACAAATAAACAACCCCCCAAAACAACAAAACAAAAAACTCCAAACCCTAAGAAAAAAAAAAAGAGCAAACAGAAGGGAAATTAAAAGTAAAAATATAGAGTGTTCAGAAGATGCTTTTGAGACTCCATAATTTAAAACCAATGTTAATCCATTTGAAGTGATGTGATGCCTCAAAATAAAAAGCATGCAGCCTGCAGCTGTTCTGGACTGGGGATATCTCTGCTGCAGTTTGTCAGTCCCATGGCCAGGGGGAGGAAATCAAGGTGCCACTGCTGGGGTGTCAGGGCCAGCTTGGCAGGGCCAGCAGCTGCTGGGAGCAGGACAGCAGTGCTGGGGCCATCGGGGCCTTTGGTGCTGATGTCTGGGTGGATGGAGAAAAGACTGGAGGTAGCTACAGCCTCTCCTTGCCATCCATGCCTGACTAGTGCATCTCTTTTTGAGCGCTGTTGTAGCTTGATATGGACTTGATACAGTGCTGAGATACCATAATGTCATTATTGCTTTGTTACCTCATTTAAAGTGGCAAATCTACAGGTAGTTTCAGTACTGTGAAGTGTTTGAAATGTGCAGTGGTGTAGATTTTAAGATGCTTACTTAGATTAGGCAATGGGTAAGCACTCAGAGATCTGGGCTCTGCCTGATTCTCTAGAAACCTTAAATAAATTTCTCAGTTTCTCTACCTTCGTTCCCCAATGATCACAAAATCACATAGATTATTAAACTAATAATAGGTCTGTTCCTCAGAAAGAGTTCTGAGGGAACTCAATTAATGATTGTGATGCATTTGTCTGCAATAGCAGTCACAGTAGCATACTGATATGACTTACAGACTTGTAATTGCTAATTATTCAATATTGACCTGATCCTTGAAAAGTAAGCTCTGAAAGCTGAATCAGATATTGTGTAAATATGATACAAATTATAATTTTTTTTTTTAATTCAGGGGTGTATTCTTCTTTGTTAATTTTCTCTGCATATCTCAGTTTTGAGACGATTCTCTGATCAAGTCAGTGATCTTTTTTATTATGTCTTCCTACTTTTACTAGATTTTTCTCCTGAGCGTGTGTGAACATTTTGGAAGATATCTGGTCAGAAATATCTCCGTGTTAGTTTGTTATTCTTCTTCTGCATTGTCATCATTCTGTAATTTGTCTGGTTTGTTTCTGTATATAAGGAGTCTACATACTGCATTCTATTTCTTTTATTTTCTAACTTTTTGCACTTCATTTTCATCCAAAATCATACTTGTGGTCATTCTCATGTTGGTTGTGGATGCACCATTGAAAGTGAAGGCAGTTACAAAAACCTCAGTCTCAGAGTCAATACTTAAAGGTAACTAGACTGAACCCATTATCTGTATTTGCTGGATTCTAATTGCCCAAATCCTACAGTCTGGTTGCAATATTTCAGTAAACTTTGGGAGCACTAGGTGCATAAAAAAGTAAGTCAAGGAAAAGATAAGGCCACACTTGACAACGAAGTATTAAACTTGATTCCAAATGAAGGTGGTTTGGAAAAGAAAAAAAAATATTATTTATTCCTTTGATCTCTGTTTGATATTAAAGAAATTAAAGTTCAGCCTTTTTTTTTTTTTCTGAACATACTGATTTTTTTATGCACTTCTAAACTGTTTGGGATTTTTTGGGTAGCTTGTCAGGTATCCTACATGCCAGGCCTGGAGCTGTTTATAGTTCTCAGATGTCAAGTGAGAGAGGGTATCATCTTCTTTTCTTTTGCCTCAAAACATTCTTAAAAAACTATGGTTAGTTTATTTGGATGGTCTCGAAAGGGCAATTCTTTTAAAAGAAAATAATCCATCTAAATAAACAAATATAAGATGTAAACAGACATAATTAGTTTATTTCTATTTGAGATTTTTTGCAAAATTTGGGAACAAAATCTGCTGTCTGTTAAGATATTGTACACCCTGATTAAATCTGCTGTGGAATTGCCCTGTGTACATGGAAAAAGTGAAAACACAATATGCTTCACTTTATTCCTTGTGTTTAAGGTACTGGAGGCTGTCCTTACTCCACTTATAGGGGCAATATCTGATGTCAACGAAGATAGATATTTCCTAAACTTATTTTTTAATTATTATTTATCGGCCATAAGTTAGTTTATATTCACTGTATTGAGTAAAAAGAACCAAAATGCCTCGATTTGATACATAGCAAACTATTATCCACCAGAACATTAAATTTAAGGCACTCCATATCTCTGCTTTATATTTCAAGTTTACTGTTTATCATAATGTCCAGTGTGAAAAGTTGCAGGGGAAGGATTTGTTGTTCATTTTCATGGAGCTTGAAAAGCTGAACTGTGGCTTGAAGTGATCTTTGATTCCGTCCTTCTACGCAACTGCAAATATCTTAACATTTCAAATATTCATACCATTCACATGTAAAGCAAGATCCAATATTTTAAGTTTTCATCATCTTTAGTTTTGTATAATCTGCTGCCCACAAAGCAGTTGGGATGGATGGGATGGAGTCCAATTGCTCTTCCTCAGCTGAAGCTCTTAGCCAATACATAAATTATATTTTTTTTTCTTTTTTTACTCTGTGGGAAATTATTGTGGCAAACCTGTATTCTGAAGGGATCTGTACTTCTCCCTAGCTGACTTAAGAGCAAAAACTGCCAGTTAGATGGATGTATTACAGTGGCTGAAAAAGCAGTTCATTGTAGGTGAAACGTGCTTAACGCTGATATCATGCTCTAGGAACAAAGCAGTAATGTGTAAATTTTTTTTTAAATTTTTTTTTTACATTCTGAGCAAAATTCAAACTCTCTTATCAGATTTGAGTTTTAAAAATCCTTCATCAGTTGTGATGTAGATAAAAAGGCAGATTATTCCAAATAGCTATATAAGCCTTGAGAGCAGTTTTGTATTTTGATTATAAATTTCTCATCTTTGAATGAGAGCTTTCTTACATCTTCTAATATAAACCTTTACACTTAGCAGTGATAAGAAGTGATTACAGGTTAATTCATAGGGTAGTTTAAATTAGTGCTATGTTTACCTTGTGTGAAAGAGAAGAAATGTTATTAATAAATGAAAGAATAAAGTATGTGATAATTAACATTTTTACCTAATCAAATTTATCAAAGACCACTGGAAGCTGAATTTTTCTTTTCACAATCCTACCTGAGATTCACCTGAAAATTGGAAGTATTTTGGAAATTTTTACGAATTGTTTTGATAATTTGTTTTTGAGCAGTTCTAGCTTTTATTGATTCTAGATTTATGGATGCTTGACTTTCTGGATAGAAAGCTTTGGTATCAAAGACCTAAATGAATTTGATGTGAAGCTGAGCTGGAATAGCTTTTCAAAGCCTCTCTAAATCATCAATAATCTCGCTAGGAAGTATGGACAGGTAATGATTTTTGGAAAATTGTGTTACAATTTTGGGCAGCACAGGACCATAGAAAGTTGAAAAAAAATGGGTTTTGAGGTAGAATATTCACTGTTGGGACACTAGAGCATGTAAGCCTAGAGAAAAACATGCCAAGACTGGTATTTCAAAAGGACACAAGGGAGCAGGAAATCACTGAAACAGAATAGCCCTCATGGAGCTTCTCTGAGAGAGTAAGGTTGCAATAGTATTGGTTTCCTCGAATAATTTGATGAGCTCAGGGACCCTGGAGAGCTGTGTTGAGCATTGATGATCACTGGGGATTGAGGCCAAAGCTCGTCCTGTATTGACAGTGCATGCAGCTTGACCTCAGTCAGTACCACAGCTGTCTTTAGTTCTCCAGGAGTCCAGTGCAGGAACTGAAACTGGTAGGGTTATTAGTGAGTCTGCCTTCTGCTGTCCTGTAGTGCCTGATTTAGTTTAGTAATTTGTTTAAAAGAGCCATCTGATCATTTCAGCCATTGGTTGCATTTGGTGCTGTCTAATTCCACTCAGTAATATACAGGTCTTCATTTCTGCAGAGGAGGAAACATATCTTACTCCTTCATAAAAGTTAATTATCAGTATTTACAGAAAGGGAAAAGGAAGTAGCCATATACCTTGAAGATGATAATTGATTATCTTTTAAATTTATGTGGAAGAGACAAGTAACTGGATGAGGTGAAGAGGAAGGGAGAATCTGTGTTGTTTTGGCTTTTATTTTCTACTGGTATTTTGTACATTCCCAATAAATGAGTGACCATGGTGGAGTCAAGTGTTTCTGCTCTTGATAAAACATACTGATTTTCCTAGGGTAAATAACTGAGAAGTGGTAACTTGGGAGGAACCTGAGCAGTGTGAATTCCTTCACAGCAAGAACACAACAGCTCACCTCCTTCTGGGAAGGTCACCTGGTGGCTTTCGTGGTGTGGCCTCTGCTCTGTGGGAACTTGGAATGGAACAGAAAAAATACTTTTTGGGTAGGTCAGTCCTTAGAGGTGCTCATGTCAGGTCTGGGCAGTGTCCAGGGTGGCAGCTGTGTGGAGCCCTGGCTGCAGGTGGTGAGTGCACATGGACACAGTGGTGTCACTGGGGGTGTCTGACCCATCCTGCAGTAACTCTGAACAGTTTTGGTAATGGGTACAGTGAGGTTGTTCTGTCCATCTCCTGCTGTTCATGCAGAGTGGTCCATGCACATGGACACAGTGGTGTCACTGAGGGTGTCTGACCCACCCTGCAGTAACTCTGAACAGTTTTGGCAGCATGTACAGTGAGGTTGTTCTGTCCATCTCCTGCAGCCATTCATGCAGAATTTCTCTATCTTCCAGTTGCCGTAAGAGTTCAAAAACTTTGTGGATGCCTTGTAAAAGAGCAGATTACTGGTATATATATGATAGATTTGGGAGGTATCAGTGACAGTTGTCATGTAAATTTACTGCAATTTCAAATAACTTAGCACTGTACGCTGCATTTCACCATCTGATACAGAAAGATAAGTTTGGGTTTTTAAAGAAATCTGTATTATATTTCTGGAATTACTAGAAATAGTCTGTGAAAGTGAAATATGTAAAAGTTGTCACCACAACCCGAAGAGTAGTTTCGTGTTTCAGTATCTGCATACTTTTCTAGGAGTGGGCAAAAAAGAAAAAAAGAAAAAAAGAGTTTAAATTAGCTAAATCTGGTTTATTATGTATTGGTAGGGGGAAGAGCAAAATTTTTTTCTTCAGTAGCATAATAAGATACCTTAATAAATTGTTGTCTCCATGTAATTTAACATTGTTCTATTATATTGGTCTGATCCAGGCTATAAGATTCTTTCTTTTGTTTGGCCATAGCTGATTATAGTTCATAAGCATTAGTATTTACTGAAACAATGTAAAACTAGTGGAGGAGAAAAGTAAAATCACCCTATTAACTACAATAATACATAAGGATAAATCAGGGAAGTAATGCCAAAGGTGTGTCAGAATTCAAATTATTATCTATGTTTATAACTCCATGGTGAAATTTTGCAGGAAATTCACTTTATTTGTAGAATTGTTGCCCGGAATTCTCTAACTTTGACAATCTTAAAATTATTTGAGTTTTAAAAATACAAATGAATTCAAAAGGATGCTTTCTAAAAAGTATATTTCAACTGAGTTTCAGGAAAGAGAACACAGATGCAGCGACTCAATTTATGTCTGACTGAATTTATTGATTTTTTTACTAGATGGTAAAAATCCCTTTCTCTGCATTCCTGTCTGACTACTGAGGATAAAATTTACCTCACTGTGTGTTGATTCACATGTTGGAAAAATCTTTGGTACGAAAGAAAAGCAGATTTGGTCTCTTATTTGTGATGTGTTCAGAATCATGTGACTTAATCACTTCGGGTAGTAACTGGAACAGATAATCCCCTTGGAGCTTAAGGAAGTGTTCCAAAATCAGGGTATGATCTTGCAGTCCTCAATTACTTGATTACTTGATCAAAGACCATCAGCCCTGTTTTTAAAAATGGGTATAAAAATGGGTATAAAAGCAGCTAGTGGAGTTTTCAGGCAGCTGAGGAACTTAGGAAAACTTTGCTTACCAGCTGGATCTTTATACACTCAACAGGCCTTTATGTTTTAATATGAGATTATGAACGGGAAAACTTATTTTATTTTAGCCTAAATATGCTATTGATTAAATGTCAGAATGTAGATCAACCAGTTTTAATTCCTAAATGGGTTAAAGAAAAATGGAGTGGGCCTCCTCTTTAAAAAGCAGAGGGGATTTCTTCTTCAGTGGTTTGACTGGGTGTCCTCTCCTCTCTTTGGTTTGTTCACTGAGGCTGTATGGATGCAGGAGAGAGGAAAAAGCTGATATATTCAGCCGACTTCCAGCTTTCTGGTTTGTTGGTTGGAGCATCCCTACCCTCTCAAGATGACTGATAAAGGGGTGGAGGTTTTTTGTAGTTTTGCTTCCCTACCTGGGTACCTGTTGCTAAAGAGAAAATGCCAATTTTCTGTTTTGAAGAATTGTTGTAGTAGGTAAGGTAGTAGGTAGCTGTGATGTTCAGGAGTTCACCAACCCCAGACAATGTAGTGTCCCTCCACAGTACCTTCCTCCCTCCAAAGCCCTGTGAACACAGGGACTGGGGTTGGGCTTGGTGGTTTCTCTGTGCCTGTCGCACTGGCCAGCCCATGGATCCGCCTCAGTTCTTTGGCTCGCTCATGTTCCTCTGTCCTGCCCTTCCAGGAGCTGTGCCACCCTTTTAGGGTGTGTTTAATGCTGTACATAAGGCCTTTGTTCACATTGTAAAACTTCTGTTACATTTGCCCAAATGGGGAACTCTGTGCAAGTACATTCTTAAACCAGGGAGCAGGTTGTAGAAAATAGTTCTACTGAGATCAAAGCACACAGGCTATTGTGTGAAGAGAGTGCTGCTTCATGGATGTTGAGCCCTGTGAGGAAGAAAGGTTGATGGCCACAGTTGAGGGTTTTTTCTAGGAACTGCAGGTAAGCTGAATTTTAATTTCCTTTTTTTTTATCATTTGTGGACAAAGTATTTGAAACTGTTAGAAAATAACTCCTAATCTAATTATTTCAGAATCAGAATACCTGAATATAAATTAAAAAAAAAATCTATACAGGATTTTTCTTTGCTTCGGCTGCTTAACAGCTTATGTTTGAAGAATGATCTAAGCACCTCATTTCTAGAATAGAATACCAATAACCAGTTCAGACTGAAGAATGGTGCTTTCACTATCTTTTAGTGAACAGCAGCAGCCTGAAAAATCAAAGCACCTGTGCCATCCTCCCCATAGGAGCATGTGCAACCACTGTGCAGTAGTTTGCATGCTAAAATACATACTGCCCAAACTGGGTGAACAGTTTTGTAGGTTGCCTCCATACATATTTATATGTATGAATGAATGAATGATTAGAGTGTCTTGCTTCTCCTTGCACTTCATAGTTGAAATTTATTCCTATATGATCAGGTATCCATTACACTATGACATTTCACTGCCAGGTTACTTTCCCAGAGGGTAATTTATTTATTCTTTCTGTCTGCTTGTTTATAAAACTGGCATAGAAAGGAGTTTTACGTAAGGGAAAATGAGGTTTTGGCTGTAGGGAGGAAGTAAGGAGCCTAAGAGAATAGCTAGAAACCCTGCAGGCAAAGAGGATGGTCTGTTTCATGGTGCTGTTACATCCTTCAGGGGTACATCAATACTATATTATGTCGGAAGCAACCCCTGCAGTTTCCCAGCCAGAGTGTCTTGTGAAGTCTCTGAGTCAGCAGATAATGGAGGCAAATTTGGAATTTGAGAGAGTCCTTAAAAGAGACTTTATTCTTTTCTTTAAATTGACATAAAAAACAAACAAAGCTTCCTAAAACCACTTTCTTGGTCTTTCTATATTTAAATTCTTTTGTTCTTATTCAAGAGTTGTTTTTGTAACACTTCTTTTCAGTCTAGTCTGTTTAGGTTTTTATACTGTTCTCACCACTATTGTTTCTGAGTGGATTTGAATACTATATAAAATGACATGACAAACATCTGTCACATGTTGCTCTTTCATCCTCTCCCCAGGGAAGAACCATGCCTGCAGTGCTGTATTTTTGTAAGACCTTTGTTGTTGCTTGGGTTTGGATTTTTTTTTTTAGCTGTATACATGCTGCTGTAAGTTTATGTTAGAGCACGATGGCTCAGAAGAGAATCCTTTGTACTTGGAGGAGAAGAAGAGGAAGATTTTGAGTTACTATCTGAATGTCTCCCCCATAAACATGGGAAAGAGTGACAATACTCAGGCACTTGTCTCTACTTTAAAGACCTGTTGATATTTTTGTGGTGCTTTTTGAGCCATGCTATAAGATTATGGTGGGAAAGTTAAAACAGAAGACTTAGATATGCCTTTGGTTCAGCATGTGGTAGAGTCAGCAGCTGTCCTGGTTTGTGTTTGTGATCCTTTTTGGGCTCCTGTGAAGTTTTGTCTCTTGGACGAGCCCTGTCCCCTGTCAGGTGACAAGCAGGTACAGTCTGCAGGTGCAGTCTGCAGGTACAGTCTGCAGATACAGTCTGCAGGTCCAGTCTGCAGGTCCAGTCTGCAGGTACAGTCTGCAGGTGCAGTCTGCAGGTGCAGTCTGCAGGTACAGTCTGCAGGTGCAGTCTGCAGGTACAGTCTGCAGGTACAGTCTGCAGATACAGTCAGGTGCCCTGAGCGCTGTGTTGCAGCACAAGCCTTCACTGTGATGGGGGTGGTGGTGGTGGTATTTGGGAGGATTGTGTAGTCAAGGAGAGGGAGATAATCATGACCTTCTGCTTATTGGAGTATGAGATTATGTCAGCAGTAGACTGACACAAATACTCTGGCAGTCAGAGTTGCCTGGATGGCCCTGCTACAGTGACTGCTCTGGTAGGAGCCCAGGTCTGCAAAGTCACATTACTGGGCAGAGAGTTCCTGTGCTCTCAAGGCACCTGGCTGCAGCCCCAGCTTGTTCAGCTCTAGCCAATAACTCCTGGCTGCCAAGGGAGATGTGAAAATGGTTGCTTGAGTCTGGGATGAAGAAGCTACTGGAGTGGGCAATTCTTCCATATCCCTTTAAAAATGAACAGAAAATATGTGGTCTACCTTTAAGAGAAACGGCTTGATTTTTCTGACCAATTACATAATTTCATAGCTACATTTAAATTACTTTCTTGTTTCTTTCACTTTATTTCAGGACTGTATAGGATGTAGGGTAACAATAATTTGTGGGTGAAGGTTACTTTTACTCAATAACATGATGGGTGACTGTGCAACATCATGCCTAGAGTCACAGAGGCATCTAGTCTGGACATGTGGATTTATCAGGGAAGATTCAGCTGAGTCTGGCTTTACTTGCATTGCATCTTCTACTGTTTCATTTCAAGATTTGCAGTTTTTCAGTCTAGCAAGACCATTACCATTACCATTACCACAACTGACTCCACCTCATACTCACCATGTAATTTCTAATAGATGGATTTTAAATAAGAAGGCTGTAAATTTTAGAGGTTTTGTATGCTGTTTTTTAGCTCAAGCATATCTCTTAGAAATATGCACCCTCATGATTTAATAACCTTAAGGGATGAGAAATTCGTGATAGGTGAAGTGTTCCATAGCTAATTATTCAAACTCTTAAAAAATCTTAATTATTTCTAGTAGAAATTTCTAGCTTTAGCTTCCAGTTGTTGAACTTTGTTAGGCATTTGAATGAAAATTAACTCAAAAATACCCTCGTACTTAAATCTGGAGAGGAAAACTAAATTGCTTCTTAACCTTCTACGTGTAAACTACACACATGAAGTTTATTCAGCAATATCCATTTTCTAGCTCTCCAGTTGTTTCTGTAGCTCCTTTTCAACTCTTTCTAATTTATCAACACTTGCTTAGAATACAGACACCAAAGTTGAGCCCAATATTCCACTAATGATTTTATGAAGCCAGACTGGTACTTCAAATTCTGAGCACTGTTTGAATCCTTACCTTGTTATCCAGGCAGTGAACTTTTTCATGTTAGATCACCTTTTTCAATCCACCACTTAGTATAACTATAATGTTTCTCTTTCTGAGACACAGAGTGTGATAGGGTTTATGCTCTATTAGGCAATAAATCTGTGTGAACAGAACTATGAATTGTGAAACTAGACTTTGTCTCCTTACTTGCATGCTTCAGAATGTGTGTGTGTATCTGGCAATTACTTTCAATGTCATAAGTGTGACATGTGAAAATAACCATTCTGAAAATTGCAGTGGGAAAAAGGGCATAGGTCAAATCTCTAACTTTTTTTTGCAGTGAAAAAAAAACAAAACTGTATTAAGAGGCATCTATCAGAAAACAGAATTATGTCATTGCTGAGTGATGCCCTTTATTAGTAACTTAGCCATTAATGGGGACTTAATCTACTCTTAGGCATAGGCGACTCTGTGAGGTATGGTAGGGAAGGAAGAAAAAATATTAGAAGATTAAATAATTAATGAGTCAACAAGATTAGGTAGGGCTCTTAATCACAGTTCCCCAGTTACAATTTTGAGAGGGCAGTGGAGCAGTCAGTTTGCTGTGTTACATTCAAATGCCATAGCTGGTAAAGGGAAAAAAGGAAAAGACAAAGTCTGTGTCCTTCCCAAAAGGACAGAGTGTATCTGGCAACAACCACTCACACAAGTGAAGGGAATACAGCTATCAGACCACTTGGAAAACCCACGCTGTAATTCTTGGGTTAGTGATGATAATGTCTTGGACTTCAGCCTTGCAGTTCAAGCTTGGTCTTAGCTACATAGAGTAGGATGCTTTGGGCTGCCCTTTTCCCTCCTTAGATGTGTCTGATCATTTTAGGCAGTTTTTGCAATGTGAAAACATATGTCAGATTTTAGCTATCTTGGGAGATAATGTGAGATCTGATCTGATATCATAGCTCACAGAGATGCACCTCCTGGCTGGCCAGCTCTGGGGGCAGCTGTGTAGAGAGCAGGTCTTGATTACCTTCCCATGGGTGAGCTCATCAAGATCAAATAATATAGAAGGGGACACAAGGGAGGATAGTACTTAAGGGAACAAGTAGATGGGTCTGCCACTCATGAGGAGTATGAATGGGTAAGACTGAAGAGATGAAGAAGAGAAAACGTGCTCAAAGGAGTACTTGAAAAAATACAGGAGATAATAGGGAGAGATTTGAAGAATAGTGGGGATTTGCAGAGGGCAAAAAGGATATGTGGATAGATGTGTGGGGAGGAGGTTGGTGAGACATAGGGTGTAGTGGCAGAAAATGGGAGTGGGAACTTCAGTGTTGCTAAACTGCAATCATTAAATACCAACTCCATCTGATCAGCACTCTACCTGCCTTGGGCATGATTTGCATGGCTTAAGTATGAATAGCATGTGATTTTCTGGGAAAAGTGATTTAATCTATAAAGAGCAATTTAAGACGCAGGCTATTCAGAAGGTGCTTAAGGCATGAAGGATGATGTGGCAGATAGGAGTACAGTGACTTAGAAACATAAATAAGAGCAATTTAGTAGCATTATTTGCATTTCTAAAGGTTTTACTAGAGCATGTGTCAGTACGACAAGTATTGTTTTCTGTCTTATCACAGTAATACTCAGCAAATTTATTCTACTGAGCAAAGAGTAAACATAAACTATAAATAACTAGGGCTTTAGATAGTGTGGGGTTTTTTCCTCTTTGCAGATAAGATACAAAATTGGCTCAGCAGGGCCCTGCTGGAACATGTCTGATTGTTCCTATTTCCCTGCTTTCTCCTTCAGTTTGGGAGTAGTCTGTTTTATTGTCCTGGGTCTACTGATCCTTGAGACTGAAGTTTACTACCCTAAAGTTACCATCTGCATTGTGAAGGAGGACTTAGGAACTCCAGTCCTTTCAAAAGAGACCTAAAAAAATGTGGCATTTACATAAATGTGTGTGCATTTGTACATATATACATTAGTTTGTATTGTTTCTATGTAATAGTCTAATGATGAGATCCCTTGCCAGGAAGTGAGAGGCCCAAGATGCAAATTCTCTTCTCCCTGAAGAGATCTAAAATGCAATTTGCTGTTTTCTAAGTAGATGTCTTCACCCCAGATGCCAGGCACACTTATATGGTAGAAGAACCACTCTACACAGTCCTTTTGAAATTATGCAACTGTGAAGAACTGAATGCAGGCTGGTCTGGTTTCTCATTGTGTAATTTTCTATAATTTTGCACTTAGAGAGTGGAGTTATTGAGTTTTCTACAGTTGTTCATCACATACAATGGAGGTGTCATCACATTTGAGATGTTTGGATTTTGAATAATTTATTCAGGCAGTTAAATAATTTGTTTGGTGTATGAGCTTATCAAATGCCTAAACTTAAATGTTTAACACCATCCAACCCTCTGTTCTATATGTAAATCAACATAAGAGAGTTTTACTAAATTGAGCCTGGTAGGTGGTTACTCTTCTTCTATTTGGCAATGGGTCAAAATTTGCTGAATGTAATTTGTCATGGACAGAAATAACACAATATCTGTGAGGAAACCTAAACTGTGGGTCTTGTTTCTTCTTTTATTATACTTCTTTAGCTTATCACTGAAGAAGTATCAGAAATATATGTTTAAGATTAAACCTTCTTGGGTGTTAGCAAGGATTGCAAAATTTAATTCTGATTAGTGAATCAGAATTTTTGCCTTACACAACTGAAGTGAAATCATTCAGCAATCCTTTTTCCTCTGGGATATGTCAGAATTAAAGTCAGCTCCATTTCTCTTGTTCGGTGACTTCCCTGTGAGCTGAGGTCACGCTGTCATTCACTGTGGTGAGTTCCTCTCTGACTGTAAGGTCAGACCAAGAGTTACAAAGAACCTTGGTGGCCAAATTTAGCAGGGGTCTTTCACATCCCTCTGGTCTTACTTGAAGAGTCCTTACTGAATGAAGTGGTGATAAATCATCACCTGCTCTATTTGATGTGGTCTGGCCGGAATGCTGGGGAGCTGGCCGGAGTGGTGAATTAGCCTTGATCTATGGCTGATATCTCCTGAATCTGGTAAATAATCAGCCCAGGGACAGCACATGACTCCTCTTAGCATTCCATACCTGGATTAAGATTTACAGTAAGCTCATTGACCATGCTGTATGTTTGCTATAGTTGGGGGTTTATGCAAACCGATCTCTAGAGAGTGGCACAAAAGCCACTGTCCATAGAAGGACAACCAGTGTAGAGCTGCTTGGTGAACTTCTGGGAGTGGAAAATCACTGCTGTATTTCAACACTCTTTGCACAGTTTACAAGGCGTCCATGATTAGGTAACTAATAAGGTGATAGCAAGTAATTTAGCTCTGACTCCTAAGTTATGATTACTGTTTAAGCACCAAATTATTCCCAAGCGGTGTTACGTGGGGGGCCATGTATTTTGTGGAGTCATTGGTCGAAGACAGGGATAACCCTAATGTCCGTGTGGCAATGGAGAGAGTTTATTGTTTGAATCCCTCTTTATAAAGGGGGTTTGATAAGCCCTGTCTGGATAGCTCATTGGTCTGATCTTTGATACTGCCCAGCTCCCAGACCAGTGAATTGTCTGCAGCTTAGAATGGAACCTAATTGTCTGAGGTTCCTGTCTGTCAACCCAGGGGCAGGTTTATGGGGCTGGGTTTCATATTTATAGCTGAGTTAATTGCTCAGTACAAGCCAGCATGTACTGTGACATACTGTGACAAAGTAGCACCAAGAATTATATAGATATGGACTGTTCTGAATTTTCTTCATTTTCTGCAAATGTGAATTCTCTTGTAACTCTGCTGCGTACTGCTAAGTGCTCAGGCTTATATTAGGTCAGGTTTTGGAATGTAGTGTCTTTCACTGTGGGAAATAAGCAGCATAGAAAGAACTTAACATTTCAGGAGAATTGAGCCTTACTGGACAAAGCTATGTTTTCTACTGCTGCTGCAAACTGAAAGAGAACACATGAAGAATTGTCTCGATGTTGAGATTTAGGTTCAGTTTCATGCCTGTATCTATTTTATGGGTACCTTTACCTTATCAAAAATTTTATAGCTTAAAGGCCGTGCAGACTGAGTTCATACCATGGACAATAAGATCCTTAACACAGAGGCTTTTTCTTCACGTAGCAGCAGTCATTATGGGCCTTGATCTCAGGGGTGTTTTGTGCAGAGTTCTGTATAGCCCATAATGATACCTGAATAGCTGTGCCACTTAGTGAAACTCCTTTCTATGACACCATAAAATATTTTTTGCTGGAAGTCTTCTATGTATAGAACTGTGAAGTGTTTAAAAATGAGCTCAGACCTGCCTTATGTGGGTGTGGAGTGTCCCCATTTATTTTCTTTACAGTTGGAATGCACCTGATTGGCTTAGACCTGGTCGATTTAGGCATTTTTTTCCTATGACTAATTTTTTTTCGTGGCACACATTCATTTTGGAAACTTACTGTAACTGTTTAATTACATTTTGCAATTCAGTAATTGATTCTTGACTATATACCAAAAATTACATAGATTATAAGAGAGGTAGGATGCTAAAAGGGATGGCTAATTGTCTATGCTATTTCTAAAATGCAGTTTTCTAAATGGCTACTTTATTAGCAGCACATCAAAGCATTCTTCTAGAAAGAAAGAATAAATCTCTTTATGAAGTCTGTCTGCAGCTAAAAGTGCCTATCAGCTTTAAACTTGATAAATCACTGAATCAAAAGAATATACACCTAATCTGAACAGCCAGCATTTTAGGAAAGTTGTGAGAGTTAAGGGTACATTAAAATATTTGAGAACTGTTATTAAATTAGAAGTTTTTATATCCAAAGTTTGGATAGACTGCATTTCTGTGAAAGTTAGCTAATTTGGTTGGTTTTTAACATATGGCAATTTCTTAATATATAACTTACATTTTACTGTAATATATGTATTAAAAAATAAAAATAAGGGTTGCATAGTTTCTTTTAAATCTGTTGATGTTGGTTTAGATGTAAAAATAATGAGGCAGATGAAATTAATTTATTTCTGCTTAGGCACTCCCTGTGGTTTCTATTCAGTCAGTAAGCCTTACAATGTGCAGTCCATGTTTAAGCAATCACAGATGCATAGTTTAGGCCTGTGTGGAGTAAGAAGTTCTGGTAATGTTCTGCTTTGCAGCAGGTATCTCACCTCTGGTTCTCTAGCACGTGGTGTCTAGTTTTGGCATCCCATAGGAAATTTGATGGACTTAAAAACTTACCCAGTATCTTGTCTGTAGGGATCTTTCTTGCTCCCATCAAACTAAGAGGGGTCACTCACTTCAGGCAGAGTGTGTCTAGCTGTTTGTAGCCAAAAAAATAAGCAAAAATATGAATTGTCTTTTCAGTTTCTTCTTCATCCTGTGGAATGAGAACCTCATACTCACTAAAAGGAAAACAAGCCAGTGTGCAAAGAAAAATGCCTGTCCCTTCCTAAGATTCACATGCCAGAGGGTCCTGAGAGTTGTCAGTTTCTCAGAGCTTTTAGTCTCATACAGTGAAACTTAGCAATAAGAAGTCTTCTAAAGAGGCAGCGTGATTGCACTTCAAGAGATTTTATAATCTGTAAAATATCAAGAAAATATTTAGCAATTCAAGGGAATTAAAGAGCTGCCAGTGAGTTGCTGTGTAAGCTGACCACGAGGATAGTCTCTGGAGAGAATTCCCACTGCTCTCTCTGCACCTGCATTGCAGTAGTACCTAGATATACAGTTTTTAATTGCTTCCCTCTAAAAATCCCTTTTGGTTCCTCCTGGAAGTAGGATTCCAAGTGGTACAGGCAATTGATATAATTTGGTATAAGAGGTGTTTTACTATTAGGTAAATATAATAGAGAAAAAAATATTAAAAAAATGAGTGACACAAATAACCAGTCAAAAAAAAATTTCCAAAACCCACACTAATTTAGCATGGCATGTGACCAGTCAAATCTAGACAAGAAAGAGTACAGCTGTACAAAACAGAAGTGTCCCTTGTGATGAGAGATGAGCAATGCGTATCGGGTGTGCTACTGATTTTGAGAACAATCATTCTATTTTTGGACTGTTGTGGCCAACTGTGGCACAATATCTCGTAGGGAAGGCTATTAAAGAACTACCCATTATTTCAGCTATACTTAAAATTCTACCAGCATTTGCATGATAAATGTATTTCTAAAGGCTACAGCGAGGCAGTAAATGTTCATTCAGCAACAATGACAGCTGTGATTAGCCATTTTAAAAATATAGAAGTAGAAGCAGAAGTTAACAAAAACAAACTCAGATTCTGCCATTTGTTTACAGGAATTCAGAAGGTGGACAAGCACTGCAGGGATGGGACATGTCACTGGTGTGAGATTGTACAGAACACAGAGCAACAGCTCTGTCTACCCTGTTTCGTGAGAAAGCTACTGTGTTGTCTTTAAGACCCCAAACCTTTGATTATTCAATTTCTCTGAGCCATTAGAAATCCAAGATGAAATGCCATGAGTAGTAATTGTGGACCAAGCTGAGGTTTGAATGACAAAAAATGCGAGGAAGAGCCTGATTTCTGTGAGGCTGAAAGACAAATGCCATAACCTTTCCCCATGTGTCTTTACACACTCTTGTTGTTTTTTTTCAAGAATTTGCTTGGCACTGATGACCCAGTATCAACTGGTCTGAGAGGACATTTGTGTCTATTCTTCCCATGGGCAGAGTGCAGTTGGCACCACAGCTTTGCCAAAGCCTCACTTGTGTAATGAAATCATTACCTGGGAATTTTCCAGCAAATGGGTCACCAGTGCTACATCAGGGCAGAAAAACTGGAGGAGTTGTTGAGTACAGCTGCCCTTGCTTATGGGTGATAGCTGCTTCTACATATGTAAGGTTTTATGCACCTTGCTGGTTTTGCCATCCAGTTCCTGTTGTTAGGTCAGCCTGTCTGTGAGATGGAGAAGGACAATTCTCATCTCTCTGAAAAGGACAGAGTAGGTTCAGGTTTCACCTTTGATGGAAGTGTCCATGTAGGTTCAGGCTTCACCTTTGGTAGGCTTGCAGTGTGATAGTCAAGATTGTGACAGCAGTGTGAGAGACCAGCCCCTTTCCAGAAACATTGTCTGATCTTTCTTGGCGTGGTCCTCCTCCAGCAGGCACCACTTGTGCCTGACACACTCCAGTCTGTAGTCCTTGCACTGGGACAGCCAGTCCTCCCCTTCCTCCTTTCGCCAGCAGGCTCCAGCTCACAGACACGACTCAACGATTTATCTTCATGCCATCACCACCTGATAGTTTCCTGAGAGCCCTCTGGCTGGACTGTACACGTTTGCCAGCAGATGTGGAGCAGGGCTTGTTCTAGGCACCCAGCCCAGATCATCCAGGAGAAAGTTCTTCCTCACTCCTGCTGGACGGCAGGCAGGATTAGGACGTTGGTGGGTCTGGGTTTTGGTCTCATGTTTGGGAAAGGGAGGATAGGTTGAAATTACCTTTAGGTAATTTCACAGGAGGCAGCTCTGGGACTATAGTCACATGAAGGCAAGGACAAGCAGGCCTCTGAGAAATCAGTCTTTCTCATGAACTGGGCTTAGCACCTTACAGGTTTTTTGATTCAGAGGAAGAACAGGTTGTTCAGACTGTCCAGAAAGAAATGTCCCTGCTCAGCTATGGCTGTGCAAGTGTGACCCACCTCTGGTCAGGGTGGTCAGCTAGGAGTGACAGCCTTGTCCCTTGCTTTCTTCACAGAGTCATCAGGCAGAGTGTCGCGGTGTGATGGGTTTTCCTCTGCCCCACTACCTCTCCAGCAGAAGTCCAGGCTGCAGAGGGCACACCAACCATGTGACATCCCAGATCTTCTGGCTCCAGTAGACCTATATGATGCCTCCAGGCCATAACAAAGCTTACCAAGAGGGTAGATGAGCAAGAACAGCTGCAGCAGGGTGGAGGTCTGGTGCAGCTGTGAGCCCATAAGGTGGAAGAACTCAGTGGGGCATAAGGAGTTGCTGGCACTTGTCACATCAGATATGAGAGTTTGACTGCCAGTTTCCTGGAAAATTCCATAATCACCTCTCAAGTGGAGACACCCAGGCATCCTACTCCACTTCCAAGCAGAGAAAGTGTTTACAAGGACTGGTCTGCTGGCTCACTTTTGAGGCCCTGCATTCTCAAGTCTAGGAATTCCACTCACATAGCTGGGTCCATGAGTGATGCCGCTTTGGAGCAAACTCATCAATGCCAGTAGTGTAATGTCCCTAGCCTTGATGGGACTTCTGCTCACAGTATTCTTTATTTTTTAGAATGTTATTATTATTGGTTTTGACTTTGACATTTGGAGATGCCCTGTCACAGACTAGTAACTCTACTTAAAATTGGATAAATTGATCTAATGAGGAAGTGGACAGACTGGGCCATAATAATAGGGCAGAGAATACTAGAAATCTTATTATTTTTAGCACATTTCAACAGACATATGGCTAGTTTCTCAGTCTTGTGTGGCAAGACTGTGCCTGATCTCATCTGGTCCTAGTAAACAAGGATGGCCTGTATGAAAATATGTATGGGACAGTTCAACTGCTGGGCTCTGAGTGTTCTGGCTGCAACAAGAACAGCTGCCTCACTTTGAAACGTCTTCTTTATTTGCTTACTAGTGTCCCATTGTGGTAGGTAATCCACAGAGTTAAACATTATTTGGCTCTCAGGTCTGCTCCTTGCCAGTGGCTCTTCTATATAAGGTTAATACAGTTGTCTTGCACTTGTCAAACCGGAAAACAAATGTGTTAACAATTAAAGCTTATTTTGCGCTGTACAGTATGTGATTGTCCTCTGTACTCAGTGCCCTTTGGGAAGAGTCTGAGCTTTATGACTGCCTCAGCCTCCTGTGGAGTTTAAATGCCACTTGTCCCAGGGTCAGGGGGCAATTTTGGGATGAACTCTTAGTTTCTTACAGAGGGAAATGGGGGAATTTGGCATGGTCTGAGGGGCCCTGACCCTGCAGCAAAACTGCTGTACCGAGGAAAGAACGAATGTTGGCAAATACGTGACAAGTATTTTCTGGACAAACCTGTGGACTTGGCCCCTGGAACATTCGCTGCTCTTCCTTACGTTGCTTGCTGAGTAACCCTCCATTTTCCCACAACCTTTGTGATGGATCAAGCTTCCCTAAATTGTGTCTACAGAGCTCAAACAAGAATTTTCCTACATGAAAAATGTGTTTAAGGTGAGTTCAGGGAAGTTTGACATTGTCTAACTCCTAACAAAGCTCCTGTCCATTTTCATGGCAGAGGAAGAAAGATCTGTTGTGTCCAAGCCTTCTCTGGTCAGTGACAGTCTGTGTCTGTTGTATCAGAAAGAAAAATGTGAAAAAAAAAAAACAACCCAAAAAAAGGGGGAAAAACTTTTTAAAAGATCAGAACAGGAATTTGAAAAGATTGGAAAAACAGGTGAGCCTGAAGTTGGAAAATCAAGCTGATGCTGGCATAGGAGGATATTGCTAGTGCATGGGAGTCTTTGCATATCACCCTTGCTTGCAGTTGCTGTGTTACTACAGCTGTGTTCAGGGTTGCTGCTGGGCACGGGCAGCAACCCTGGTATCTCATCCTCAGACAGCCCCAGCAGGATTTTTAAGGGATCCCCATTGTCTTTGCACATATTTGCATCAATACCATCTCTCTGGCAATGCCATGCAGCTGGAGCTAGTGACTGTTTGAAACTCCTGGGCACTGTGGTTGTTGGAAGGGATCAGCATGCTGCTTATGGCACTAGGATAGCTTTGCCAGTGGGAGTTTCTCTTCTTTGGCAGGAGCAGGATGCCAGCATGTCCCAAGAAGTACATGCTGGAGCTCTGATTGTGTGTGAGGGGTACCTGGTTTTACCTGTGGACTTTGTACATCAGCGTGGAGATTTCTGAGGCCTGAGCATGTGGTGGGTTTATATTCTTCATCATCATAATGATCATGTATTTCTTCCTGTAGTGTTGAAGGGGATGATATATAATATTTGAACCCTACATCTCTTGGCTTTGCACGTCTTCAGTGAGGAATTACAATCAGTACAGCAATGGCCTTGCCAGCCTGACAGATCTGCTGACAGTGTAAGAGTTAAGAAGCCCTTAAAAAAACCCCGTGCCTGCTACTGCAGCGCTGATGATTGCACTTTTCCATTTGCTTGGCCTCCATGGAGCCTTTAGCTCCCTCCTGCTTTTACTGAGCCTTGCAAGTGTTCACCTGTCATAGCAGGGTTGTGCAGCAAGATCAGTGCAAAGGCAGGAGGCCATTGACTAACAGAGCCCTTCTGAGTGGATAATTGATTACCTGTGCAACAGGCAGGAGCTAAGAGAGCTGGGAGGAGCATGCTGGAGTATCTGGAGATTTGGAAAGTCTCTCGTCTTTGCTGGAGTGCTGAGGCACCAAACACAAAGTCAGGACTTTGGACGTTGGTGAGCAGTGGCTCTCTCTCTCACAGCTCTCCCCTGAGGTCCTCGGGAGGTTGCACCTGCCAGGGTAGTGCAGGTCCAGGCAGTTCACTCCTGGTGCTTATTGGACCCTTCAGTATTTCAGGTTTAGTAAGGGTGGTAGAAATTTGAGAGAATTAGGTAGGTAGTAGGTTTCATTGCCTTTTTTGTATCAGATATCTTAAGGCAAAGTGAGAGTTTACAGTCACAGGTCTTTAGGTTTTGAGAATAAGAGGTGCACGGGGCCTAAAGGGAGCCTAAGAGCTTAATCTGTGATGGAGGGAGGTGTTGGCTTAATGTTCTCAAGGTGTTCAGTTAGACCCAGTTCTTCCAGTTTCTGGTTGAATGGCTTAAACATTACTTTATGTTAAATATTTAATGCTTTCTTATAAGTTAAAGATGGGTAATGGCTGAGTCTTTTTTTCCTTTGAAAGAACGTCTCTCTCTTCTCAACTGGACTGAAGATGGTATTTTTGTGGCATAGTAGGTGACATTAGAGCAACCTAACAAATTAGACACCTGTGGGGATGTCAGCAGTCATTGCAGAATACATATTAGTGCAGAGACCTTTAGATGCTTTTTTGGTTTCCCTGTGGTGAGATGCCTGTGAGATGTCAGGAAGCTGTGCAGTCAAATTGGATTTCCATGGCTTGTTGATATGGATTTATTAAACTGCCTGTTTGTAGTGAGTGGGTAGTAGGACATCTGTACTTGACAAAGGGAGTTTGAGGACAGACTGTTAATAACTGTTGAGTTTTCATAGAGTCTTCCTTATGAATGTCTTCTTAAATCTAAGAGTGTCCAAATACTTGGGATTTATCAATTACTAGTAAAATGTACTTACAGAAAACATTGGTAGTGGGGCAACTCTAACATCTTTTAATGTGGCTGTAGTATTAGATCAATAGGTTTTTTTTTTAGAAGAAAAGGGAAAAAATCTGGCCAAATTTGAACAAGATAATTACCATGAGAACAGAATAAAACATCTTGGGCCTAAATACAGGGATAGCAATATTTTACAGTACTAATGACTGTTCTTTATGGCTGATTTTTTAAATCAAAATCTAGACTCAGTCCTGGACACTGGTACATGCAAACCAAAAACTAACTTTTATATTAAAATTCCTACAATCCCATCATGCTAAGTAATACAGTAGTGTGGATTTACTGTATTTTTCTTGTAAGAGCCCTTCCAAAAGTGCCTAAATAAAGTTCATATAATTTGCTACGATAGTTTTGATAGCTTTCTGGGTAAATATTCTGTCTCTGAAAATTTCCGTACAAGCTAGTTTAGCTGCAACCACGTGGAATTAGGTAGCAAGAAGTTCATATGTGTAGGTTGTAGAAGTTTGTGACCTATAATTCCATCACAATCAGAATCTATAAATAAGAACCCTTCAAAGTGAGGAATTTTTCCCTTCTTTAAGATGCCCCAACTAAACCCACCCTAGGCACCCTCATGGCACAGCACAAAATGGGATCTGCCTCAGGTATTGAGTTACATTTGCTTTTAAAACACATCCATAAAGAGCACTATGGAAGATGGTTTGTGCTGAAAAGGAAAAGCTGTCCAAAGTTAAGGCTCTGTGGGAGATCTTTCCCAGGGCGCACTCAGACACGAACTTCCATCTCACTGCTCAGTGACCCTGGTGCTGTCAGGTGCTGAGTGCCTTCAGGTTCCTTTGCTGTCAGTGGGAAAAAACCTACACACCTCAAGATCAGGCCCTCAGCCTTCAGTATTTGCACACTCATGCTGGCACTGTGTGCAGTGGGATGGATGTTTAGTGCTGGCACCAAAGACTGACACTGCAGGTATCCTGGAAATAACTTGTGATAGAAGCTGAAGGAGCATTTGCTTCATTTGCAGGGTAAGAAAAACTTTAAAGCTTCTCTGGTATTTCTCTTGAGATTTCATGCTAATATTTATGGCTTTCTGCTTCTTTCTGTGCTTAACATTTTCTAGCTTGCAGCTGAGTTATGGTTACAGCTACTGGTTACTGGTTACTGGCTGAGTTACAGCTGGTTATCTCTTGGCAACTGGAGACACCTCTCCCCATCTCTTCTTCTCTCAGAGAGATTTCACAGGCTCCAGTAGCCCCAGCACTGTGACCCTCAGGCTCCTGCAGCTCTCCCATCAGGCTCTGCTGGGCTGTCCCCGCATGGGCACAGCATCCACAGCTTGCCCAGGGTACCAGAGCCCAAAACCAGGGTGAGAGGTGTTACCACTGTGTGTAGTCAATGTTCTGTGCACTGATGTGCTGCAGATTTCTCTGCTAATGTATTTTCTTCTTCTAGATGATCAGTAAGTGTGGCAATTCCTATTACTAATTCAGTGACTTTAAATCCTAGGAAACCACTGAGGCTTTTCTCAAGGGAGAGTGTACTGAAAAAGATAAATGGCATAGTTTTTTTTTCCCTTTGGTATTTTCTTTGCTGGGTATACCTGTGCATTTACATAATCACAGACCCAGCACTACATGTATTTTTGTTAGATTTTGAGTTACCTTTTTTTTTTTTTTAAACCCATCACAAATGTGTTGCTGGAAACAAGATGTACATCTGGTGTGTAACTAACATGATTGTAGTTTTTATTGGCTAAGTGTGGACCTCTCTTTGAAATGTTTTCATGTGTCTTGAATTCAAACAAGAATGTTACTTGCATTGATGCATGCATTTCATGGTCTTTCAGAATTAAATGGAAAAGACAGCCTTTCAGGAAGCCTTAATGCCTTTCCATATGGAGGCAGTGACTTGCTGTGCACATGGTTTTGATTTCTTTTCAGTTCTGAAATTTCTCACCTTATTGTCTACGTTCCTTTATTATTTTTTTAATAAAGAAGTGAAATTTAGCTTAATGGAACTTGATGTATTATTAATGCTGGAACTTTTCTTGTTTACTGTGAGAAGTTGCAAATATAATTATTCTGTAACAGGACAACAGGTTATGAAATTGGAAATATTTGTTGTAAGGCCTGTTTCTGTCCATAGAATAATAATATAGAATTATAGATTTGTATAGTATAAGAAATACAGAATATGAAACAAAATAATACTGTCAGAATGTGCTGGGTGTGATAGCTTTTCTGGTCTTGAAATTAAATTAGAATGAATAAACTTAAATGGAGTTTTCTGAACTGTAGGGTTAAATTGAAAACTCATCTCAGGTTTACTGAATGTTAATTTGACTGAGGTCACCTTTTCTCTCTGTCAGGGAATTTGATTTCCTCAACCTTAAAGAACTGTCTGGTATTCAGATGCTAGGACCCAAAGTAAAATCCAGTGCACTAAAATCCTTGGAGGCTGAAAACCCACCAACCCAGACAGCAGTCCAGCAAATTTCCTTTCCAGGACTGCATAACCTGGGAAACATCTCCTTTCTTACCTGAAAGCTTCCAGGATTCCTGTTATGAGGAGATAAGCACTTACCTCCTGCCTAGACTGTTTGCAATTGGATTTAAGGAGGGAATAATTTATACCTCAGCTGGGTCCCTTGAGAAGCCCCGCACAGTCCAGAATTTAAATTACTGTTTCAGGCACAATTCCTGTCCGTCTTTCCATGCTCTCTAAACAGTACCCACAGGGCTCAGCTCCCGTGAAGTGTGAGGGTGAGGACTATTTGAAGGCTGATGCCAGGATAAATTAGCATTTCTTTTAGTACATCCCTAAAAATAGCTCTTGATGGAATGATATTAGCCATGAAGGGAATCCCTCACTCTCCACGCTGCTGTTCATGGAGAAGCTTTCACCAGATGTGAAATGAGGACAGACAGTGTTGTCAGAGTCTGGATGAATATTTCAGATGTGGGTGCTGATCCTTTGGGTTTGAATTGTCCTGTTGGGAGAGGGGGCAGTGTGGAACAGAGATGTTTTTGTCTTCTTCTTGTTATTCAGCAGTATCCCTTAGAACCTCTGAAATATCTGAGTGTGAAAAGCTAATGGACTCAAATTCTGCATTCTCTGTAGCTCCCAACCAATGTACCACACCATTGGCACATAGGAGTGATCGTGTGATAAAGCTTCAATAAGAGCACTATGCCAGGCTTCTTATCCTTTTTCTTGTTGCTAGTATTGTCATTGATTAATCCCTGTGTACAAAATACCACAATCCACTCATAATTCATCTGAATTTTGTATTTTCCTAGTATTACATCTCCTCTGCTGTGAGTGTTCAGTTGTTGGCCTAACTGTGAGCATTGAACCATCTCCATCTTGAAGTGATGGAAATAGTCTATGGTGCCTCTGCAATTTGAGACCAGGAGTTCTGCTTCATCTGTAGTGCCCATATTAATTGAAGATATCCCGTCTATAAATTGGCAGCATAAAGGCTTTTAATTTGTATTTAACATAAGCAGTGTTGTCAGATGGATCTCTCCTCCAAAAGACAGAGAAGAAGAGGTTTTTTCATCAGTATACTTCCAAATGTTCTTAATAAAACTGAGTAACTTCAGCTTTAAGTCTGGTGGCACATGTATGTAATGTTAACAAGACCAGCTGGGAACAAGACTCTTGTTGTTACTTTAGTAGAAAATTAGAAAGGTTTGATCCAGCTGAGCAATATTCTCCAAGTGCTGAGTATCCTTATCTTCCAGGAACTTTAATGAAGTTGAAAGCACTGAATTAAGTAGATTGACCTGGCATGAATTAATCAAGACATCCCATCAGCCATTTAGCAGAGAAAAGCTGAGCAATGTTTGAGTGGTCAGATCTCATTGTGTAAGATAGTGCTCCAATTCTCAGCTGGAAAGTTATCTGGGGTAGTACATGATGATTTTGTGCTTGATGGATGGGTAACCTGCAGGATGATGAAATAACTGGTGAAAAAGTCTTTAATTCAACTCGCTTTTATAAAACTTTAGAGTTTTTTTTTTATGAGCAACATGCATTATTTAGATAATTGCTACTTTAGTCCTTTTTATGGACACTAATTATGGTAGTTTGAAAAGTGCATTGGAAAGAAATATATATCCCGTTCATCATTGCCATGTGCATTCTAGCATAAGAAAATGGAGAAAAATACACCATTTTAGGTCATACACCATTAGAAACTACTCCGAGAATCCTGCAGCTGCTGAAGTTCTGAGAAAATGATGATCTGTACTCACTAAGTCAATGAGAGCTGACTCATGCTTATGTAGCAAATAGCTGCTGCACTTAAAGGGTACTATCAGCCCTATAATATAAATGTGAATTGCATATGCCCACACCTTGAGTCACACCAGTAAAAAAATCTGCTATTGTATCTCAAATAATACTTTTATCAACGTTCTGCAGGTACTTGGAAAGAAACTATGTTATAGTGGGAGTGGGGTTGATTCCAGATGGTGTGGGAGGAGGGTTAGGACATCTTCTGCAGTAGATCTTGGGCCTTGGAACTCCATCCCAGATATGAATTCATCCCAATATGAATTTAGGAACAGGATACACATTTTTAATACAATTATACTACTGTACATCCTAATGTACAGAGCAGAGGAATAGGAAAATATTTTTTTTTCTCTGGTGGAAGTCATATTGCTTTATAATTTTGTTTGTAATCTATATACCTGCTTCATCACTGAAAATACAGGTTAGCATTTGGATGGCAAAAGCTTTTCATTTAGGTATAAACACAGGCATATGCAAAAGCCTGTGCAGACTCTCTGTCAGGGTGTTTCAGATTCACACCTGCTCCCTCCATATCCCTGCAGCTCTTGTGTTGTTTGGTTTAGGCAGCAGCTCTTGAAGCATTATTCGTGTCTCTGTGTCTAGCCAGGACCTCCCTCCAGCTGGCCAACCTTCAGCAACATACAGAGCATGTGGCCAGATGTGCTTGGAACATAAAAATTGCTAATGGTCCCAAGACATCCACGAGTTAACAGACAGGAGCTGCTCTATGTGACTGCTTCTTTGCAGCTGCATAGGCACAGCCAGGGACTTCTGAGAGGAAATGCTTGGGGTTTGGATTTGTTGCTGAATTTTCCATCAGTTCCTGAGTTAGAACTGTACCTACAGTTAGGTAGGTAAAGCTATTTGTCTCTTCAGAATATGTGCTGAACCACTAACAGAATAATCTCTGACATATTTCTGTTGAACCATGGTTTTTATGGGCAAAGACATTATAAATTCTTATTAAAAGAAGAATCATGTAAAAATGGAGATTACATTGGAGATAGTATGTCCAGAATTTTGTGGGCTTGACAGTGATAAATTAGACCATTTAATGTATTATAAGTTCCATGAAGCAGTATTTCAAGAGAATCCCTACAACCAGTAAGTTCTATAAATTAATGAAGGCACATAGACACTGAAATGCAAAACTCAGTTAAAAAAAGAATGTATTTTTAAAGAAAATAAGATGTAGCATGGTTTATATATTTAGTCCATGTATTCTCCCATGAGTAAAGTATATTCCTGAGAGAGCAGGAAATTTTTCAGGTTATGGTCGCTTACATAATTTGTTTGAATTTATTCATCATTAAATAAATCATGAGAAGATGCGTGGCACCCATTGCTTCTACTGCTGGCAAGACTTGAAAGGAGGCTGCATGTTATATACTGAGGAATGCCACTTCTGAGACTAATATTGGGTCTAATGCCTTTTCACACACTGGAAAAGAGCGCAGAAACTACTCAGCTCATGTGAGGTACTGTTTCCTCACATGCTTCCTGGTTTTGTTGTTAGAGAGCCTCTGGCAGAAGTCATGCTAGCTATAAAAAATTGGTGACAGGGACTTAGCTCTTTGCATTGCAAGCAGCAGAAGTTCTTGACATTTCTTGTCATCTGCACCAGACATGCCTTCACCAGATATTAAAAATTAACCTGATCCTGCAGCTGAGTCTTCTGGGAGTTTGCGTGCCCTTGGGAGTTCTGTAGTGGGAGAGGAAAAGGAAAAAATCAGGGAACAACAACAAGAGTAAAAAAGGAATCAGCCTTGACTCGGAAATAAGTTTCTCTTCCTCTAAGACTATTGGAAACTCCTTACTTGGATTTTTGGAATCATAGAATTATTTAGGTTGGAAAGGAGCTTTTAATCCAGCCATTAAACGCACTGTGAAGTCTACCACTAAAACATGTCCCTTAGTGCCACATCTACATGAGTTTTAAATACCAGGATTGGAAGTAAAGTCTTTGCAATAGCAGCTCACAATACAAGCTGTTCCTCTGGATACTGTGCTTTAGCATCATTAAAGTTTACTCAGGGAACAGGAAACTTCAGAATCCTGTTGCACCCTCAGTATTCAGTGGATTGTGGCTCCTAACTTTTTATACCCTTCCCCAGAACTCTTTGGACTGGCAGGGACTCTTTTCTATTGTCTGGTGTATATGATGATCATGACTCTGGCCTCTGGAACTTTGTCTACAAGACAGCATTTTGCCATAAGCAATTGTCAGTTCACAATGTCCTTTATAATACAAGCCCGTTATTATTAGCTCACTAGGTACAAAAATACCAGAAATAGTTTAATGGCATTTTTTCTGACCAGGGATTCTGTCACCCACTGTCACCACAGCAGTATCTGCAGTAGTCAGTGTCACTGCAGCAGGAGTGCTGAACAAAGGCACCACACAGACACAAAGATGCAGTGGATCTTCCCAGTGCAGTCATCTGTCACTGATGGCTTATCTCCAAAGCAGCACGTGGTGAGCTTGAACAGTCTTACCCCATTCCCACCATCATCTGCAGAACTCAGCTGTGGTGTTACGTGTCCTGCCTCAGCTCTGAGTCTTTATTCATCAGCCCTTCTTCCTAGGCTCAACAGAAAGATACAGAGATAGCAGAAAATAGTACCCAAAAAGGCAGGGTTTAGATGCATTTTTCTTTCCTCTTGGGAGATTTGTCTGAAAGATTCAAGAGGAGACAGCAGAACCCACAGTGAACACACACACACAAAGTACACTCTGCATCCTCACTACCCTTACAAACTTCAGCTGTTGCCAGTAAACATCTACCCTGCTTGTGGCATCTGAAAACACATCACAGATCCGAGAGGCATTAAGATAGATGAGCTAAAACTCCTTACTAGTTATTAGATACAAATGAAGGAAGCTGTCTCAGAGCTCTGCTCTTTTCCCCATTTTCACTTTTTTTTTTTTTTAAGGCATAGTACATACCCAAGGGAATAGTGGGTGAGCTCAATCAGCTTGGATCAAGATAAGAAGACCCATCAAGTTAAATTCTCCTTTGAACTTGGACCTCAGTAGAGCCTTTCTGTAAATGCTAGAAGAAACTGAAGACATAAAGAAAATAGTGAAAATAAAAAATATGGTCAAATTCCTCAAGAAAGTGAGATTATAGAAGAGTTTAACAGTGAAAATGATAGCAATCAAAACAAAAAGAAAGGAGTTAACTTTTTATCTTTTTTCATACATTTACAGATCATTAAGCTCTGACAAAAGCCCTGCAGATATCAGGGCACTCTCTTCTTCACACATGGCCTGCAGGAATTGTTCCCTCCATTGTACCATGGAACAGTTCAACAATCACAGCACTTGAGTTACTTTGCCAGTGCCTACAGAGCTCCTCCTTCTTTGGGATTAGGAACTGATGGTCTAGAATTGGCACATCAGGTTCTGTGTCAAGCCTGGGCTTTTTTTAGTTTTATTTCTTAAGGCTGGGAAGCTCTTTGGACTTTTAGCTTTTTTCCAAAATTTTCAGAATTGCTACTAGCAATTTCTAATTATGTTTCAGCCTTGAGTTTTGAGGATATGAAGTGTACATAGGCAAGTACTAATTGTCACACATCATTATGGAAGTTTCTGCTTCTATGTAAATAAAGCACCTCAATTTTATATGATTGATCCAAAAACCATTAATTTAACTTGAGCATTATTTAATAATGCATAAGAGCATTATTTTCATCTAAGTTTTTATGTATATTTCTGTCTTCCTTTCACAGTTTAACCCTTGCCAGCATCCAAGCCCCACTCAGCTGCTCACACTCCCCTACCAGTGGCACTGGGGAGAGTGTTGGAAGGATTAAAGCTGGAAAACTCCTGGGTTGAGATAAAGACACTTTAATAGGAAAAGCAAAAGCCATGCAGACAAGCAAAGCAAAGCAAGGTGTTTGTTCACTGCTTCCCATGGGCAGGCAGGAGTTCAGCCATCTCCAGGAGAGCAGGAGCTCATCATGTGTGACAGTGACTTGGGGGGCAAACACCATCACTCCAAACATCCCCTCTCCCTCCTTCTTCCTCCCCCTTTATATACTGAGCATGGTGTCACATGGTCTGAAATATCCCTTTGGTCACTTGTGGTCACCTGTCCCTGCTGTGTCTCCTCCCAGCCTCCTCACCAGTGTGGCAGTGCAAACAGCAGAGAAGGCCTTGGCTCTGTGTGAGCCCTATTCAGCAATAGCAAAAACATCTCTATATTATCAATCCTGTGTTTAGCATAAATCCAAAGTGCAGCCCCATACCAGCCACTGTGAAAAAAATTAACTGTAACTGTGCCAAAACCAGCACTCTTCCCCACCTGTATCATAGTTTCTCTCCTATCTTAATTTTCCTAGTAGTTATTGATTGAATATCATCCACAGTTCATAAGAACAGAATGATTCAGAAGGTATTTTGTAAGCCAGATCTGGACTCCAATTTGTATTATAAATATCATAATCTTTTCTCTTCTAGCTTCAGTACACTCGCAGATCCAGAGATCTTTCTCCTCCTTGCCTACCTTTATCTAACAATTACAGTGAGGGAGGCTGGTGACCAATTGCTCTGTCCCTTAGTCTGTGGCCAGAGGTCAACATTTAGAGGTTGAACCCACTCAATGTGTGGAAATTTTTCTTTTCTTACTATCATCTTCCATGTTCTTCTAAATACTCATTTGATAGGACAGTTCAGGTTTATCTGAATGAAGGCAGAAAACAGCACAGGAACAGTCTTTAAAAGAGTGGGAGACCTCTGCCTGGTGTACCATGCAGTTTTCTCTTGTATTTTTATTACTTGTACTCTTGTACTCTCGTACTCTTTAATGAAGATACTCTTGTATCTTTATTAAAGTGGCAGTTTTAATTAAAACTTCTTTGAGTAGTTTAGGAATTCATAGTGGCTGTCTCTCAGATATTTTGGTGGTTGTCAGAGAAAGTAGTTGAGCGGCTTTTCAAACTCAGCATTAATATGCATTATGTTTTCTACTGCAGTTATTTTTTCTATCTCATGTGGTCTGTGCTTTCAGAACTAGATCTCAAAGAACATCCCCCTCCTTTAAATTTTATTAAAATTAACTGGTAGACTTGAAGATATTTAAAAAGGCGTGTTGGACTATGAACATTTTGCTTAGGCTTCATTTCTTTAGTCAGGTGTGTGAGAGTAAAGAGTTCATTCCTGCAGTGCTCAGTAGAATCTACTCTGATTTTGGAAATCATTCAATTTTTAATGGAAATTTTGAGTAGTATGAAGTTTCTTGGTCATCCTCTTTCCTTGGACAGAAGCATGTCAGGAAATGGAAGCTGTTGGAGCCAGTTTTACGATGGGTGAGGATAAACCAGTTCCAAGACAACACCCCATCACTTCATGGCATTTGATAATAGTGAAAGACTCAGGTCCATGGAATTGTGGTTCTCATGCTTTTGAGACTTGGTGGAAAGGAAAGAGAACTTCCATTTACCTTTTGTCTTTTGTCAAGAACACCAAACCAGGAAATAATGGGAAGAAGTTATCCTATTACCACTGTCAGTATGCTGAAAGCCTGCAACCCTCTGTGCTCTGTATCTCCCAAATCCAGAGACTTGCACAGCCTCCCCAAAGGAGGTGTTGAAGGAATGCATGGGGACTTAAAAGCAAGAGGAAGAGTAGAAGTTTTGTCAGTACCCATTTTAGTTCAATATTGCACACAGGCATCAGCTGATGCCTAAAAAATGCAAAAAAAAAAAGTTACATTTCTATCATTACTAAAGTCAATTTGGCTGTCATACTGTTTTCATCTAGATAAAAGGAAGTGCTCTGAGAATGCCCATCATTATAAGAATGATGATTGCATTGCTGTAATATATTTCAGCTCAAAGCACTTCACAAAGCACAGAGCTTTACTAGCATAGATATATAAGCCTCTATAGATAGAGAAAAAATGGTCATATTAAAGCACAATCAACAGAAGTGTCTAAGAATACACAATTAATAGAAATTTCTTGTAATCAAAAAAAAAATAGATAGAAGGAGTGCTTTGTGGTCTTCATGCCATTTAATACCTGCATTCAATTTGCTACCATGTAAGTAAAAAAAACCCACCCAAATTCCAAAAATGCCTCTTCCAAATTTGCCTTCATTTACAGCAGAATTTATCACCTCATTGACTTCTGGTTTAATTTAGCTTTAACAGTTGTTTTCTTCAGCATTCTATAATTAACTATTCTTGTTTTCAACTTACATGAGATTCTCAGTTGTTGAACTGGTAAGGGAGATCTGGTCCTGTGTACTTAAGGTATATAAAATCCTTGTCATAATTATTTTTGACACTTTGAAATCTCAGACTGAAAGGCCCATGAAATGCAATTCCAATTTTGACACTTTCCTATTGTAACAGCAAAAAACCACAAGAGTGTTCTGAACTTGAGTTTTCACTGTTCATAACTTGCTACTCATGCTCAGTGTACCTGAGAAATGAAGTGGTAAACTCTTGCATTGATTTTTAGGGAATTGTACAGAGAAATATAAATTCACTCTTAATTTTTTCTGGGAAAAGCTGTTTGGAAGACTTGGAAATTAGAGCACCTCCTGCTGAATATAATTGCAAACAGCCATAGGTGACATGATTATTTTTTATTTTTGATGCTGACTTTACATTATTTGGTTTAGCTTGACCTGATGTAGTATCTTGTCACATATATGATGTGACATACACAATTAAAATCAGTTTCATTTTGCATCTTGAACAACTGGTAAAAGGAGCATAGCTTGCTTGTGAAAGAAATAGTTTATCATCAAAAACCTTCAAATTATGCTTGCTTTTACCATTTATTTTATGAAAGTCAAGAATTAAAACAATCTGCAGCGCCAACAATTATTTTTAAAGGCTGTCTCAATAAGTACATTATTTTCTAATTTGCTAATAGATATCTTGATTTCTAGTCTAAATGACCTTCACTGCCTTGAAGGAATTTTTATTGAACACCTTATAAAATTGTTGCCATTATAAATTTTACACATCATTTAAATCTATGTGAAGAAATACAGCATCATTGGAATGTTGCAGTGGAATCTGGCCAACTAGATTTTGTATGTGTCATCTCTCACTCTATGTCTCAGCCTTTCCAGCTTGGTGACCTCTGTTCAAAGTAAAGAATTTTCACACTCTTCTAGATTTAGTATTAAAGTAAGAACAAAAAAGGAAGAAATATTAACCTGTGTAAATTATAATTGTGTCTGTGTGTTGAAAAGCTAATGCATAATATTAAGCCTTAAAGGACAGAAGGTTTATGGAATAAGCTGTACAGTTCCTTATATTGGATTTCAATATCTAGCACCTTGCAAATTTCTCCTAATTACCTTTTTGTAATTCATGGGAACTCCAGAAAATCTCCAGCGCTCATGAATTGCAACTGCGAAATGTTTGCAAAAATAATATACCATATGCATGGAAAGAATGAAATGTTCAGATGGCTGAGTTACATCTTTGTAACAGGGTCTGTGTAAAGGGATGCAGAAACTGCCAGAGACCTAGGCCAGTATCCAAAAAGAAGTCAATAAATTGTTCCCAAGAACTGCATCTTGGTAAGAATAACTCAATGGAAAACAGAACTTTCTGTTTTATGAGCACACAGTGAAGACATCGCCCTTTTTTATTGAAACTCAAAAATCTTTAACCTAAGAGTTTACCCAATGACTGGGAGAAATTGTAAAGCACTAGATTTTACAGAAATCCAGTCCAAGACCTGTTAAGATTGACTGGATTCTGAAAGCAGAACGTGGACCTCAGCTTTGGTTTGATCCTCCCAAAGAGATTACTACTTGTGTGACTGAGGAACATAATGTATAGGTGATAAACTGACAAAGAATAGTGATGTATAAAAGATGAATAATTAGTTGGGACAAAGCACCAGAAGGCATACTGCTGAGAATTTAAATAAAATAATAAAATCCTAGTACAATGTAGCTACATCTGTGTGATTAAAGAGCAGTGGTGAGACAAGCAAGATGCAAAAGAATGAAATGGTAATGGACAAAGGGAAGGGGAGGTTCTTGTCAGTAGGTTTTCCTCCAGTTGTTCCTAAAAGGCTGGATTACTTTGGCCTCTGCATATTGGAAAATTATTCAGAATCCAGAAATGTTTGACCTTGTATCATGCACCCCAGCTACTTGTGTAACATTAGGCTTCAGTTTATTCCCAAACTTATGCCACTTGAAATTCAGGAGGTCTAATTCCAAGACTGGAAAAAAATTTGCACATATAACTGCAGAATTTTTTTGTGGGGATTTTAGGAAGTCTTAGACAAGAAAAATTATCTTCAAGTCCATGTTTCCATCTTCTTTCCATTTTCTGTGAAGCTGGTGTGGTCTCTAGATATTGTGGGAAAGGGGCACCGAACCACAGAGACAAATGCCTTTTCTCTGTGCAATGGAGAATCCTTTAAAAACAAATGGAAATTGTTCTTTCTCCCTTCTAAGCACACTTACATCAGCTGTATAGGTGGTAAAATATGCAGATCATTCATGAGCACTCTAGTAAATTTCCAGCACCAGATTTGAACTTTTATTCAACAGTGGATAATCAGAACAGATAAATACTTCCTTACCTCACTGCAGCAGGACAAAGATAGCCATCATCACCCAAAATGAGGACAAAGAGAAGAACCTTTGCTTTTCTATGTGGCTGCTCAAATTAATAAGATGCAAAAAAATCTTTAAGAGAAAGTTATTTTTTTCTATATTAGGATCAATAAATATAACCAAAAAAAACCAGTTTTCAAGTGATAAATCTCTAAAGCTTAGCATAAAACCTCAGAAAAGGCAATTTATACTGTGGGCATCAACCATAATTTTCCTTCTTTATGTGCAAATCAGTCTAAGATGTTTAATACATAATTCATGTGTGTGAGTAAATTTATTTATTTTCATGGCATGGAATGATATTGTCTAAATAGAAAAGGATGTGAAAGCACAGCTATTCAGTAGGATCATCAGATAGGATTCATTATCTTCAAATGTATTCTGTGTGTGTTGCCGATGGATGATTTAATATAATGCAGCTCCATTGCCAGTATTCTTTATGCCACACAAGAAAAGGCATTATCTGGCTAAAAGGCAGAGATGGCCTTATTTAGAGCTCTACTTATTATCTGATCTCTGAAAGTGAAGGGAGAAAAAGTCCACAGACTTTAAAGGTTTTTCATGTTAAAGGGAGATATTGAAACCCATTAACTTAAAGCTGAGAAATCTTCCAATGGTCATGGAATGTTGAGATGATATATAAAGGGACAACTTTGTAATTTAAATTCCTACCTACTGTTATTATTTTGCCAACAACACTTTCAGCCTACTTTGTATAAATTCCTGTCTTCCTCACTTCACAGTATACTGTGCTTCAGGAATACCAGCAAGTCAAATATAGGTATCTAGATAAAGGTAATATTATATATCCTGAGCTAAATCACTTTTTTTTTAAAAAAAAAGTAGCCCAAAGTAACTGTTCAGTGGATGTTACAGTAACACGAAGGGATCAGAGATTCAGTCTTTAGCATTCCTAGGGCTGCAAAGCTAGAAGTCATCCTGCAGACCTTGAGAGCTCAAACCTCCCAGAACACACTGGGCTCTGGTGGAGAGGGTCTGAGTGGACATTATGCAAAATGTCTTGTGTTTGATAGACAGGATATCCTGTTTCTCAGTGTTCACAGCTTCTCATCACCCAAGTGATGCACTGGTAGTCTTATCTACATTGGACAGAACTCAGCTGCTTCATTTGTTTCAGAAGAAAGCAGTCTGATGATTCAAGGGCAAGAAACTCTGGATTCCAGGTAGGGAAAAGCAGAGTTGCAGGGCAATGTTGTTTACTGAAGCCTAGGACAGATGCAATTTTTTGTTTTTTTAAGATTCTTGTGGGAGGAGAATAGTCAGGCCAGCCATATCTTATAATAACACTTGGCATGATTACATGAATTTTCATGCTTCCCTAAAATTGTTGCTAACTTCTCAGATTTGTTTGGTTGTCTTGTACTGAGCATCTGGAATGAGTTATGTATATGTTTGGCTATTTCATACATGTTAAGAATGGAGGACTGTTCATTTAAAAGGTTCAGATTTGTGTTACACCCTCGTAGTTTTGATGCATTTCATGCAGAATTTGGCTAGAGTGGAGTTTTTTCAGGTTTTTCACTGAAGAAGTTGTTTGCCCACAAAACAATGTGGTATCCTGTAACAGGTCTATTTCTTGCTCAGTGCCAATTCATTGTATCCAGAAGCTGATGTCTGAGCTGAAAATACAGAAGTCAACATTATTTAAGGCTGTTTTGATCTCCATGACATTGTTGGCTGTAACTTCTTATCCCAGTAGTATTGTCATTGAGGGTACAGGAATGACCTGCTGGAGAATTTCCAAATAGGCTTGTGCTTGTGATTCATTATTCATTAAAGGAGACAATCTACACAAGGTTTTTAGGGTAGTCTGGTATGATGTGCTGCTTTCTTCTTCATCCCTTGTTCTCTTTTCTGCTGATTAGAAACAGAGCCTGAGTTTTCTGGGATAGAAGGACAGCTTGATTAAAACAAAAGGCAAGAATTTGACTTAAAAATGAAAGGCCTTGTTTCACAAGGAGAGGTTATTGATGTGTAGAATGAGTTTAAGTCACAGAACTCAAACCAAGAGCCATGTCCTCAGTGTGAAGATTCTTACTTGCTGGTACTTGTTCCATCTCAGCACTAAGGCAAAGTCATTCCAGCACTTTTCTCATTGCCCTTGGATGAAGGGCAGAGCCCTAGAAGGTGATATTTGATTCCTCAGGTGAAAAAAAAACAGGTGACTGAATTGACAGGGACAAAGGGCACCTCTGTTGGGCAAATCTCCTGATAAAATAACTGCATCATCTATGGTGATGATGAACATTGTGAAGTGAAAAGCATGATTAGTGGGAAAAATCTCAATAAACAAATTATTAAAGGAAAATGAATTAGTGAAAAAGAAAATGATAAAGTGAGAGAAATGAACTTTCTACAATTACTACAGTTATCCTGATGTCTCTGTTTTGTACTTGAATGTCCCAATAACAGCCATTTTGCAAAGAGCTAAAGGACATTCCTCCTCTCATGCTAAGCATCTCTCAGACAAGCAAATGTAATAAGTGATGTGAGTCAGCACTTCATTCACTGTCCAAAATTTAAGAATTCAAGCTACTCAGTTTATCTTTGATTAGTCATATACCTCAATTGAGAGTGGCAAATGCATAATTTTAATATAAATATTTAATGTTTGTGCTTTGTAAGTAGTGAGTAGTGATACTGAATGTCAAATTTTGAATAATGCAGATCTCATTTTCTGGAGGGTAGGGCATCTGTGAATTTTTACAAATGCTTTAATTTGTCCCACGCAAAGACTGTAATTCAACAAATTACCTACACTTGTGCATAGTTTAATGTGTGGATACTCATTGATTTTAGCTTAAAATTTTGATCTTTAAAGCCTTAATTTGTTTAATTGCATTACTGAATTAGGCAAGAGTTGTTTAAAAAATGTCTTGAGCTGAACTCTTCGGGATGCTATAACATTCAGTAAAAATTTGTAAATTCCTATAGCATCAGCCATTACCCATTAATTTGTACTTTATTCACTGACAAGCACAGGATAAAAGTCTCTGTACCAGAAGTGGAACACACTGCTTTGCAATGATTCCACTCTGTACCACTCAAGGAGGAGATGAAGTTTTGAGGCATTTTCCTATGCCAGAGTTTTCCATCATCACTAGAACACAGGGCTGTCCTACAACCAGAATGTTGAAAGAGGGAAGTACAGGCTAAAAAAGAAAAAGAAAGCATTCACAGACTGATGGGGGAGAAAAGACAGTTGTAGAAGTGGGATATAACATGATTTCCAATTTTTTTTTTTGTTTGTTTGCTTGGTTTTTCTGTTTGTTTTTAAGTTTTTTATGTGTTTTTGTTTGTGTTTGTGGGTTTGGTTTTTTTTAGGTAAACAGTTCCCTTGGCATCATTTTATCTGTAATTGTAAATAAGCTGTGCATAGGACTGAAGTAACTCTCTAGGGTCAAGTCTGTAGCTAGTCAGAGCTTATTGAAGTCAGGGGAGTTACAGCAGAGCTTTGGTACATGGAGGTTTAGTTAGTCAGAAATGTCTCCTCTGATGGAAAGCAAAAGAAAACCAGCTGAAAGATACTGCAGCCTTTGAGGGTCAGCATAATCCTGTCAGTATTTAAAATGGATTTCAGTATTGGTAATGTGACTGAAGTTGGGTCTGCACCAGATTCCTGATTCAGTGAACAAAACTTAAGAGTCTGTGTCACTTTGAAGATAAAATAATCTCTCTCAGGACATGCTGTCAAAAGTCTGATGAGATGAAGTGCTGCAGCTTTGACTGGTTCTTTAGTTGTGCTTTGACTTCAGAGTCCTTTGGGTTATTCTTTATTAATCTAAAGAAATCACACCTTCTGGCTATTTCACACTGTTTGAATTGCTAAACAAGTCTGGCGCCTTGGTTTCCAATTCCAAAGGAGTCCTCTAGATCATATGGATGACCTCAGGCAATATTGCTTGTACCTGAAAACAATACTCTGGATTTAGTTACTTGCACTGCAGTCAATATTACACAGGCTTATTTCAGGAATTTCTTTGGATGCAGAAAAGTCACAGTAGCAGTACTTGACTTCAGAACTCCAACTGCAGTTCTGAGTTTCTCCAACAGTTCTGGACTTAATATTCCATTCTCCATGCTCTTGATCCTGTACTAGCAACACACTGAAATTAATGACTGTTCTGAATTAACTATAGTCACTAGGTTTCTTTGATGTTGAAGTATCATTGCAGAGTCTCCACCTTCCCACATGGACCTTTTAAAACCCTATGTACAGTTGAAAAATCCTGCTTACAGAGAAGAAGGGAGCAGGTAACTTTTTTTACTAGTTTCTTACTCTCTTAAGGCACAGAGGCCTTAAGTCACTTGCTATCCCAAAATACCAAACAAATGATAGAACTGGTAATTGCTAACGATTTATGGAGTCTGAAGAATCATCATGGGATTATTAAGGGAGTTTTGAATTTACTTCATATCACTATGTGGACTGTAAGCTCCCACAGTCATACACAGCCAAGTATGAAGACTTAGTCCTCGTCCTAATGAATAGTTGGTTGGGCTTTTTCATTTATGTTATTTCACAAGTGCTTATTGAATATTGAAGTTACTTAATGGTTTAAAAGGCAATGTATTTTGTCTAGATCTATTCATCCCAGAAGGCAGAGGTTTCAATTTCCTTCTTTTTATGCTACTCAGTACAGAGTAAAAGCAGACTGAAGAAGAACTCAAGAGGCTGACAGTATATATTCCCTTGAGAGCAATTGTTTCTCAGGTTGGAGACATTTGGCTCAAGTTCCTTTATTTTAAAGTTCTTTTTTATTTTTCTTTAACATTTAAATTCTACTGAGTAATTGTACTCTGACAATAACTTCTCTGAAAAGAGGTGTTATTTCTTCTGACTTTATTAGCAGTGATTCCTGATGTAAAACATTGTGGAGAATGAGAGATTTGCAACACAATAGATTACTTATTAGCTGTTCCAGTAGATAAGTTTGGTACAAAACCATTTCAATCTACTGATTATATGTTTTGAGTAAAAGGAGTTTAACATTTTTTATAAAATCCTAGTTGATCTGAATATTTTTTATCCTTCTATAAAGGATTTCTGTGGAACATATTTTTTAAAGGTAGTATTTGCAAGATGTGGAAAGAGCCTTCCATTCCCTCCATCCCTGCTCTGTAGATTTGTTTCCCTAAAGCCACTGTCCCAGCCTTGGATCCCTCAGGTCCTTGATGTCACTTTGATGGACTCTCAATCCACTGAGTTGTCCTTTTGATTGCTTAATACCTGCAAATTCTCATAGCTCAAGCTTTTCCTTCTTCACTAGTACCTGTTACACTGTTGTCCTCCTGGCCCTGATGTCTCAAGTCCTCCTGATGAAGCCTGTCAAGTTGAGGGCAGCCAGCAGCATATAGAGAAATGGGGCAGCATTTCAGGCTCTTAGAAATCTGGAGCTAATCACTGAAATCAAACTGCAAATGCAAATTTTAGTCACAGTGTAGAGGCAGACCTGACTGCACAAGTAAATCCTTATTTATTATGGATGTTCTGGGCCATGCAGACCTGGGTGTGTGAGCCATCGTGGCACACAGGGCTTAACCTGGGTCTGCCAGCCTGCACTGAGCCCCACAGCCCCACAGCCTTTACTGGTACCACAGCTGACTGAAAGTTCCTGTGCTCATCTTTGTGGGCAAGGTAAGTAGAATAGATGTATCCCGAGGCTGGCAAGAGTTTTCTGTAAGGATCATCAGAAAATGGTGGGAAAATGCTGTCTAAGGGAAATTTCTGTCTTCTGTGACAAAGAGTCAATATTTTTCAGTGAAAAATCTAATGAGAATGAAACCTTGTATTCTGGGAAAAGATCTACAGGGCAAAAATAAATTCTAATAAACTTTCTGAGTTTTATTCAAACATTAATTTGCTTCTCTTGCTTCTATTTCCACTCATTTCTTTCTCATTTTGCCTCATGCCAACTGTGCCACTTATGACCCTCACATTCCCTTATCATGTTCTTTCAGTTCATTTATTACCTCCTCTGGCAGCACCAGACACATTTTATCTCACTGTATTTTTACATGTTATCTCCTGCCACAAAATAAACTCTCCTATTTGTGAAAGATTTACACAATCTCCTATTTTCTCAGTTGTTTCTGAATCGTCACTTTATGCTTAAGCTCTTCAGACTTGCACCTTTGGCAATAAAGCCTATTTATTCTTCATATATTAGATTCCTATCGTCCCCTGGGTAATCCTGTTCTTTGTCTTTCCTTTGCATTGTAAATTCCTTTTGTATTGGTTCTCCAAGAATTTGTAGTGCATCTGTTGCTCTGACTCTGTGCCTGGCTTTCTGTTAATGATATTGAGCTACTTTATTTAAATCTGTGGCAGTGAACAACTGTATGACCTTCAGACATGCTTTGAAATTGGGGACTAAACGTTCTGGATGATCAGCAGTTTTCACTGGAATCATCAGAAGATTAAATTATTTGTTGTGTAAGGGAAGAATGCGATTGTGGTATTGAACCACCGGTTCATGAATCTTGAACATGTATCTTAATCCAAAAAAGTTAATTCCACTTTAATGTCACATTTATGACCCTCCCCCTGCTAAATCAAAGGCTGTTGGTATTGTTCTCAAGAGGAAATACTGCTTGAGTAGATTCATTTTTTTCTGAGTATGAAAGGCCACAAATATTTCCAGAATGCTAATGATATTTAACACTGTTTAGTTGTTGTGTTGCCTCATGCACTGTGCTGTTAATTTTTGTCTTATTTAATTCTTGCCTTTTTCTTTCTTCTGAGCATAGAAAACAAAATTTAAAAATTTTAAAGATTGATTATTTGTCTTTTCAGAGGTGAACCAGAGCCTAGATGGAAGAGAACTGTCTCCTGATGGAAAAAATATTCTATAACTGAGGTGTTGGGAGTAATTTTTTAAAATTGTGGCTAAAACAAGCACAACTCCCCTCTAAATTTCTTTTATAGTAACAATGTTTCATGAAGCACGAGCGTGAGAATGAAAAAAGAGAAAGAAGATGTGTCTGGGGCTTGTTTCATTTGTTTGATGGAACTTTGGTACCCTAAAGACCTGGGTTTGAGAGCTCACATTTCACTATGGAAGATTTACTGGAAGTCTACAACATACTAAAATCACATATTTTCATTTACTAATATCAAAGTTTTATGCCTTCTGTCGCACACTCCTGATTTTTCAGAAGTTGATAGAATATGAAAAACACAATTCACCAGATTTCAGAAATTATCATAATAAATGTAAAAACAGTATTTTGGGGCAAATTGTCTATTTCCAGAAGTGTGCAGACTGTCCGTATATATTTTCATAAAAAATGCCAAATTTTTCATTTGAGCTTTTGAATTTCTCTGGATTTAATACTATTTGAGATGACAAGAATACTATAAACCTTAACCACCTCACTGAGGAGGTTTCAATATTCTGTTGAGTGTTTACATGGAGCTGTGGATGCAAATGAGAGAATGGAGTCCCTGTTTGATGCGTGCAAGCTCTCTTTATGCACAGCTTCATAATCACCTGTGTGGTTCTTCAGAGGACAACAACAGGCTTTGATTTTGTATTTTTACGTCAGAACTACCATTGGAAACTTGCGTCCAAAAGGAGGGTTTTTTTTCCTTGACCTTGTTACTGTTTCTAAAATACAAAAAATGAGTGATGGTTTATAAATCTGTTATTCTAGACATGCCTATCCACAAAGTCTTCTTTGAATCATTCTTCACCATTACTTGCTGTTGTCTGAGTTGGTATTTCTGGTTTTTGGTGCTGAAATGAATGGGAGTAATGATGTCCCTTTAAGAGCTTACAGCTCTTAATAATTCCTTTGTAAATAGTAAACAGGTTTGTTCTCAGTGATTTACATAATGATATATGATTCACTTCATCCAGATGATTTTCTTAACTATAAGAACTTCATACACTGGGAGCCATTTAGAGACCTTGGTTAAAGTCCTGTCTTCAGCTGAGTCAGATGGAGTTTACTAAACAGTGTAAATGTCAGGACCTAATTGATTCCCTTCCAAGCCAGGTGCAAAGCTAATTTCTGTCTATACATAATATATGGTAAAGAGCTGCAGCAAGACTGTAGTGTCATGAATATAACTCTGTGTTGGATAATGGAAAAGTATTGGTTAATGAGACTGTATCTGAAAAACACTTAGATGGCTCAAGAAGGAAGAAGAGTACAGGTGAGGAAATTTTCCTCCCTTGACATCTGACAGAGACACACCCAGCATGAGTAAAGATTTGTATTCATTTTGGCATATGCAGCATGCCATGTGACAGTGCCCTTTTGATTCACAAACAGCTTTAATGAAAATACACGGCAGTTTTAATTGCTCAGCACTGCAAGTGATAATTTAAATATTGAGGTCTGCTGTATGGGTTTTTAAGGCTGTGCTTCTCTCTAAGTGCTTTGGGTTTCAGCTGTGTGCAGTGTAGTAGACTAATTCTCTCTCAAGGAAAAATAGATTATTGGACTTAGATACTTTTAAATATAGGCAACTGTCCAATAGCTGTAGTTGTGATGTTTATTTATGTAACACTGCAACCTTAATTTGATGTTTTAATCATTTTAATTGAAGGTTTTATTTCAACCTAAACTTGCAAATAAGAGTATTGTCAGAAAGTACAGTGATTTCTTTGACATCACTGCTACTAATGAGTTGCCATTTATCATGTGGGAAAAAACCTGCTATTGATGGAGTTTCTCTTGTTTCCCTTGTTTTTAAACCCAAGGAAGTTGTAGTTTGCCAGTGTAAGGTGTTCTCTGTGAGTGTGCTGAGTGGCAATGTGAGCACTTTCTGTGTCTGCAAGGGCAAAGTGCCTAGTTAAGTGATGCTGCTTAGAGAGTGACTACAGATTCCAGTCACACTGTGTTCATTTGGTGACAGACTGGGAATTTGTAGTGTCTTTTCACAGCCTCAACTTAGCCTGAATTTCTGTCAGTTTTCACATAGACTACTTCTTCCCTGTTATTCATTTCAGTTGTTGTGCTATTTGTGAAAATAAGTCAATAGCCTGCTCTAGGAATATGGTCCTCATGTCTTTCTCATTTCAGGCTGGTGGCCTAGTAGTCCTGGGTGGCAATGCTACTTTTTTGCATCTGCACAGCACATCTTTCATTGGTTTGAGTGGACATGCACCCATCCATCTGGGATGTTCTTTTGGATACTCCTGATCTCTTGGATCAGACCTGACTCTCCTGGCTCAGCTTATCTTACTCAGTCCTGATCCTTTGATCCTATCCTGTTGCACAGTCTAGTTGCCTGCTGACCCTGTTTGGTTATTTTCTATTCCTGCTCCATAGACAATGTCATTAGGAGATTTAAGAGAAGATATGTTGTCCAAATGGATTTGTTAAATCTTAGGAAAAATAATTGAGTCAGGAATGATATTTATGCTTATAGTGAGAAGAATTTTAAAGCTAGTGTGGCCCATTTGATCATATTGTATGACATTCTCTACCTCACAAACCAGTTGTATTTTTTACAACTTTCCCTCTCTTAATCCTAGTTTAAAAAGTAGACTTCCAAATATTCCAAATATGATTTGACATCTCTTTTTACTGCAATTTCCAGCTAGTCTTATTCCCAGTAAGAAAAACTGAAAAGAATATTTTAAAAATTATTTTTCATATTTAATCCTTGTACACTTCTATGTTTTCCGGAGAGCTGAGGTGAATCTTTTCAGTTTTGCCTGGACATGCTTTCAAAAAAGATGCTTGGCATTGTGCACTGAGCTGAAGAAGAATCTCCCCAACTGTTCCACAGCCTGCTCTAGCTGTCTTTCTGATAGGTATTGATGATAACAGGAAGACTTTTAATGTAAACAAATTGAATCCAACTCTAGGGTGCTCATAATTATTTTGATTTTTCTGCCTTGATAGCTGGGTATCTGGTAGTGTGTGAAACCCAAATTCAAACAAGCTTGCTGTTGTTTGTACCTGCATCTGGTGTCCTCAGATTTGGAGGGGATTTTTTAACAGAAATTCCTATTGCATGTTACCTCAATTCCCACACCATATAAAATTCTCTGTTATGCCGTGTCTGACTTCTTTTTATTTTCATGCTTAGAAATTTAATACTTATATTTTCCTGTCCTGTCAAAATACTGTTGTCATAAAATCTCATTATATCCTCTGTACCTGGTGGCTACAGCATATTGCAAATATATTTGCTATTTGCCTATTGCTTATTTATGAAACATATGCCTAGTGTTTGTCCAATGCTCTGGAACACGTCAGGGGAGGCAACATATGGCACCTGTTCTTAGTTAAGTAAATGTTGCTGAATCAGAAACTGGTTAAGGATTCCTTTGCCTCACACCCAAAATTCCATTGCCTGAGGGAAGAAAAAAAAAATAAACTGAGTAACTTTGACTGAAAGCACCATTCTGTTGACAAATGTCTGCCTAGCTGCTATGTTGTGCTCAATCCAATCCTTCCTCAGACTTTCCCACTATGCTGCTGCACATTCATGGAGTTCAGTAGCAGCCAGCAATCTGCTAGATGCTTATGAAGCTAATCATAAATTTATCCTGCTGTACTCCATTCACAAGTATTTGTGGTTTCCATTGTTTCATACAGCTAATACAATTGTAAAATCATGGTTTTAAGCTTTTTTCCTATCTGAGTCCATAGTACTTAGTATGTATATGTGCATACATAATTCAAGTAAATAACTTTTAATAAATTTCCAGCTTGCTGCAAGAGGACTTAATCTATGGAGAGCTGTTGGTTTCATTCACAGGAAATATTTACCTATCCATCCCCTCAGGCTCTGCAGGAGATATACTTTAGATAAGAGAGCAGGCTCTGTGCAAATAAACTTGAGATAATTCTCTACCTTGAGATGATAAACAGATCATTGTCTGCCTGAAGAATTCCCATGGACTTGTGGAAGTGGGACTTTCTCTAGTTTTATTTAGGATCTTCTGCTAGTTTTATGGCCTCATTATCCCTTCTGTCCTAGCCAAAAATAAAACAGTCTGACCTTTGATTTTCAGTTAGCAGTAATTTGGAATTATTTTTATAAATGTGTGTGATTTTTTGTAAGATTCTGCAAAGGAATGTAAACTATTCTTAATATTGGTGTTTTCACCACTAAATTGGTAGAGAAATGGAGCTTTATTTAGAAAGAGGATTTTTTCCATAAAACAAATTATTTACCAGGTAATTGTCTGTGAGACTAGCATGGTATTATACATGAGGAACATTTAGCTCAAGGCAAGTTAATGTAAGTAAAGTAGTCTAAAATCATTGAAACTTGTATTCCTTTCTCTACTGGGCTAATCATCACTGTTGAGAATGTAAGCAGGGATTTTAAAGGGTCTTTTGTTGTTATTATGCATTCCTTTTTATATTTTGAGCTATTTTTTAGCTTGCAATTTCTTTCTTATCTAAATCCTTTCCTAGCAATATTTTCCTTACCACAAGCCTAAATAATCTGCTGTCTGTCTGATCCCACAATACCCATTGACTCTCTCTGAATTTTCCATATAGAGAATTTTTAAGATAAGGTGTTAAATATTAAATCTACAATAATATTTTTCACTATTTGCTTGAAGTGTTGTTGAATTACAACATACAGTGGGCAAAGCTGAGCAGGCAGCAGAGAAAAAACTTTTCACAAAGTCAAAGAGTATGATGTACAGAGATGAAGGACAGAGAATCTGTATTAATCAACCTGCCAGGAGGAGACCCCAAGTCTAAATGAGTAGCCAATTAAAGCAGGTTGTTCTCACATAAAGACTGAATGCCATATTATAACATTGATCCATACCTTAAACACTCATTGATTTTTACAAGGTATTTAATCTGTAAAAGCATGGTAAAGGATACAGATTTTAATGAAAATTCAGTTGAAGAGGATAAATGAAGGTATAATCATACCATTTCAGATCACTTAAGATCTTCATTTTGGGAACAAGCACATGATAGTGCACATGCTGTGTCCAGAGCTGGGCTGCCCAGTACATGGAGTGACTGCAGAAAGTCCAAGGAAGGGACACAGAGACACAGAACTTGGAGAATCTCCTATTAAAGGAGATTCTTAGGGATCTGGGAAGAGAGAAATGCCATGTGGATCTCAGCAAAGCATGAAGGAAGGGGGTGGAGAAGACAGAGCCCAGGCTCTTACCAGTGGTGCCCAGTGAAAGGACAAGAGGCAAACAAATTCCATTTAAGCATCGGAAAAAGCACTTTTACTGTTAGAATGGGCAAAAGCCAGGACAGGATGCCCAGGGAGGTTGTGGAGTATTCATCCCTGGAGATAATGCAATGGACACAGCCCTGAGCAAACAGCTCTGCCTCTTTTCTGAGCAGGAGGCTCGATGAGATGCTCTCCAGAGATGTGTGCCAACCTCATCTGTGCTCTGATTGTGCAATTCTGTCACTTCGGCCAGTTTTCTCATTGTTGGGAAAAGTTTTCTTTTCTAGGAGCTCAGATTTTCTCCAGCTTCTGCAAGGCAAGATTAATTGTATAGATTTTTTTAAGGTATGTGAAGGAGAAACACCTTTTCCATAGTCAGATCCATGGATTTTTTTGCAAAGAAAAATGTTGTTGTTCTTCCCTAGACTAAGTGGGTCTGAAGGACCATAAAATATTTGCAAAGAAGAAAATTCTTTCAGAGGATGGAAAACACATAGAGTTCACTTCGAAAAAAGAGAGATGTTTTTGAAAGACTGTGTGTTGTTGGTTCAGGGTAAATATTTGCAGAATGATAGCCTGTATTATTCTGTCTGGATGCTCAAAATTTCTACATGAAATAATTGCTTTTTTAGTATTTATTTTGCAAATGAGTAAATTGAGAAACAGACTGTAAAGAAACAACACATTGTCATACACAGAAATAGAAACCTACCTAGGAGGTGTAGTTTCTAGACTCTGATTTAAGATTCCATTGCATTAATTGAAAATTACATTGTGTTATACAGTAAGTTTTGTAATAAGGAAATTCTGATGATTATATTAAATCCTTCAGAAGTTAAAATTAATAACTTACTGTTTAAGTGACGTTGTAGAGAATAAGTGTTCTTGTTCTGTCAAACAACTGGTTTTTGAGAGACCCATAAAGGTGAAATCACAGCTGCAACTGAAATTTAATAAAAACCAAGATCCCACAAGTGCTTTCAAAAAGTGTACCTTCTATGTCTAACAATACACATTTCTATAAACTCACAGAAAAGTAGCTGGAAAATACTGTGAAGAAGATGTTTGCATAAATATGAAGTGGAGTACAGCTGTTCTAAGAAAGCATGAAGCTAAAATAGCATAGGAAATGGAAGCAAGAAATTATTTTATGTTTAAAATATAAGCCTACATAAGAAGAGATTAATGAGAATAGTTGTGAAAGTGAATTCATTTAAATATGAGCTATTTCCTTTTTTGGACCTGTGAAGTTATGGTTTCATGAATATTTGTCAAAGTTAATGTTGTGAAGCTGAGCTGTTGTTTTTTTCTTGGAGAATAATTCTTGTTGTCTTCCTTTGTGTTACATATTCTCTTTAAGAAAATGAAGATAATGCAATGATTAATATATATGCTGCTAAATCCTCATGCGTAGCTTGATCCAGCTATGGAACAAGAACATTTTGCTTCTTGTGAAAAAGTAATGAACTGTACAAATATAGGAATCAAAGCTTAAACTTGGCTGAAAATGATGAAGGGCTCTTCTCCTTGAAAACTTTATCTTTGTTCCATTTCTTGACATTCAGATTAGAAGAGCCATCAGGTTTTTCCAGACTTGCTCATGCAGGGTCACATCCATTATGATGCTGATGATCCCATGGGAAGAACAATGCTTTGTCCAGTTGTGAGGTGATGTACTTGGAAATAATACAGCTGCTACTGCAGATGTAAAAACAAACAAACAAACCAACCCCTTCATGGCTTACTACAATGAGGCAATAAAAGAAAACCTTTGTTAAATGCAGTTTGTATATGTATAAAAAATACCATTTTCTGAATTCTAATTGCATGAAGAGCCTCAGATATATGCTTAATCTTGATTTGTAAGAAGCCAGTATAATCATGCATGTGAGGTCACTGAAGGTATTCTGCCTGTAGTAAGGGAAGGTACTCTAGAGCACAGCTGCTTGCCTAAGCACTGCTGAATGGTCAGTCAGAATCATGATTGTTTGCTCTAATACCCCTCAACATTAGAACACAAGGAGCTGCATTCTGTTCAGAGTGGCAGGACTCAAATTGATGTCTTCTGGGTAGACTTAGTCTAGTTACACAGGACATAGGCCTCAAAATGTTGTGAAAATCTCACTGTGTGCTCATAGCATGGGACTTTACATACTTGGACAAAAAAATCCCTAGCATGGTTTAAGTCAAAAAAAGTTGCCAATGCCTTTAATGGCTCCTTTTTTTTTTTCCTGTACTTTGGTTGAACATTGAAAACTTGGTTATAGTGTTGTTTATTCCTAACTATTTTCCTGAGGCAGGTAGGTTTTGCCCTATGAAGATACTTTTGAAAGTTAAAATTAAGGCTTCTGCAGTTTCTAGTCTTATTAAGGAGAAAATCTCCTCCATGTATTGAAGTTGTCTCTTGAATACTCAAAAATTTGCTTACACATATATCTCTAGTGCCGTGCCAGATGGCATAGTCTGTGGTGTGGAATGTCTAGGAAAGAAGTGTGGTAGAACATAGGATGATAGGACTCCTGCACTCTTCAGACCACAAGAAGGATATCTGAAAACATCTCAACTATTGCTGGAAAACTTAGGCAGTTAAACTCTGGGCCCAGGTTATATGTAGATAGCTAACTCTAGATTCTCATTCTGGATCTGGAATCTCTACCTCATGCCTTTATTCAGTGTAAAAGAGCTGAGTTAAAGGACACTAAACTTCCTTCTAACCACATTTCCTACCTGAAATATGTTCTTATATCTATATTTTTATATATCTGTATATTTAAATGCAAATGAATAGTCACACATGGTGCATTGGTCTTGGTATACATATGAGATCTCTTATCCTTGGAATTACTCAGAAGCCATCTGGACATAGTCCTGTGAATTCTGCTGTAGTCACCCTGCCTGAGCAGAGGGGTTGGACCAGGTGGCCTCCAAAGGTCCCTTCCAAACTCAGCCCTTCTGTGGCTCTGTGTGATATTTGCTTATAAGGAAATTTTGAGCTAATAGGAATATGCCAGTAGATGGTCCTCATGAATATATAGCTTTGTTCTCATATAATTAGCAATTTTTTGGTATTGAATGCTACCAGGATTCCAGCATATTGTTTATGTGGCTCTTTTAACAGCTGTATAATTAAAGTTCAGCACATACATAAGTATTTGCAAGGAAAGAGCCTAAATGATGTCAGAAGGCTGTAGATGAAACTAATCCCATAATAATTCCCTCAGCTGCCTTCATGCTAGCATGAATCCTTCAAAACCAAATTATTTCTGATCTGTTTGAATTTCCCACTACAGAATAACATTGCTCCTTGGCTCTGGAGCTATCCAAAATCAAAGAATTTTGAGCATGTCAGGGAATGTTGAACATGAACTGCTGGCCTCAGTGCTTTACCACAGATAAATTAGAATAATAACATCTTCTGTTTGCTCAGGCTGCAGGAACTGACCTGAGAACTGTATTGGACTTGACTCTGTTGAACAGATGTTGTAACAAAATGAAAAAAAATCCAATTTGTTCCACAGAAAAAAGGAAGAAAAAAGTGTTTTATTTACATGAAGGGCATAACTACATTGAAACAGTTTGATGAACACATTATACATTTCAGAAAATTGTTGCTGAATAGAGTGAGGATTAGGGCTTATAAAAGACACATTTACAAGCCAGTATGTCAGTGGTTGCTGTAGACATAATGACCCCCTGAAAATGCTGCAGTGGGAGCTGAGTGCTTAAGCCCCAGGAAACTGAATGGATAAAACTGGAAGCTCAAAGAGACAACTTGAAGCCCTGAAGCTGAGTGAGAATCCACTAGAAATTAACTGTTAATGTATAAGAATGGTATCTGAATTCCTACCCAATGGCAAGAGCTAATCTCTGTCCATGGATCCTGTGAAGGGATACAGTTTGGAGTCTAGCCACTTCCAGATTTATTGTGGAACAAAGATTATTGTGGAACAAGTGGACAGAATCTACTGCTGTCATTGTAAGGAAATAGTAGTAGCACAATAGTACCTGACTTTCATCCACTTCCCAGGAAGCAGGAGAAATCTGCCTTCTGCAGCCTCCATTCATGTGTCTCCCAGGTGAGAACTTCAACCACCCTGTGGCTGTCTGATGCAGGTGGGCACTCTCTGCCCAGCCCAACAAGCACAGGGACAAGACTGAAGTGAGGGGTGAAACAGAGCCTGACCCTGCAGCTTGGTGCCCTGGCATGCACTGGTGAGGTGTGCAGATGTAGACAGGTCACAGTAGTCCCTGGTGAAAATGCAGAAACTCTCCAGAGACCAGGCACCATGAATTAAAACTCTCCATTCTAGGTGATTTTCCCATGTACCTGAGTACAGCCTGTTCCTCCATGCCTGGTGTTCCTGTGTCCCCACAATGCTTGGTTTCCTGCCCACACAATGCCTCTGTTTCAGCAGCAGGAGAACATTCTGCAGGCCACCTGGGCTGGCCTGCAGCCTGCTCGTTCATTCATTGTTGGCAATGTGGCTTCTGTTCTCCTCAATCTGAGGAGGAGTTCGGTCCAAAGTCATCATTGTCCCAGGAGAGGATTCTCTTGTGTAGATCTGGGTTTTTTCTCAGCTGGTGAAATAATTTCCGCGCATGTTTCCAGGCATAATGGAGCTGGTGATTTGGGAAATTTCTCCTGTTGACTGAATCCCACACTGAAGAGCTTTCTTACTTAGGTCTTACAGAGAACTTGAGCGTGCCCAGGCATCTCAGGTCCAAGTGCAGTGCAGGGGGAAGAGCATCTTCCTGGCATCTTCTTGGCATAGACAGGGTGCAGCCCACCAGGAAATTGGTCAAGCTGGTTTTGGATCTGACTCATACCTGTATAAAATGCTAAAATTATTTAGTAGCTCGTGTGAGTAAATTCATTTTAAATTACAGGAAAATGGGGGGTTATAAATTTTACACAGAAAAGCATACACTACTCTTATTTTAGTGCAGCATAAGGCAAAATCTGAATGTTTTATGTTAATGGATTCACATATTGTTTACATTTTATTTGTATTATTTTGTTGGTCCTTAAATACAAAAACATCATTATAAATATTTTAGATATTTTCAGCTTGTAAGTTCTTTTGCCACAGCTGGTGGTCTATTTTGCCAATTTGGATTAAAGGAACGTCACCAGTTGGAAATCTAATCCATTTTACAAACAGAGTTAAAAGAAGAATAACTTACAACACCTGCTAATAACCCCCCAGCCAGTTTCCCTGTTTCTTTTTAAGACTTTTTTTCCCCCTGCTTTTCCCTCACCGTGCCAGGGTTTGATCACTGAGTCACTGCTGTGAAAGGCAGCATTGCCACCGACTTTGGGTGCAGACTTTGAAGCTCTAGAGGTGGTTGCAAGGCTCGGTGTGCTGTGGAAGGCTGCAAAGCTGCAGCTGTGTTGCATGATGGACTGCCTGGAGGTGCTGTGGGGCCACTCCCCACACATCAGCACTCTCATACCAGCACTGCAGGGGCTGCTCTCCACAGAGATTTTGGCATTAAGTCAGCCAGCTCAGTCTGCATGTGGCAGAGCAGCGCTCGGGGCAGGCTGGTTTGATGTGCGTGTGCCCTTGGTGAGACAGCGAGCAACTGAAGGAACTGACTGCAGAGGGAACCAAACAACTGTGCCCAAAGGACCAAAATATGCACAAAGCCGTAAATTAAGGGGAGAGAGGAACAGAAATGCTCATGAATAAATGGATAGCTTGTGTTGTGTGCTTGTAAAATTCATTTTATAGCACACAGACTCTCGAGTGCATCATCTTCCATGAGGTACCTAAAAACTTGTGAATGTGAGAGCAGCACCAGCAGATGGAAAGCTGCTACGATGAGTTTACACAAAGTTCCCTGTCAGACTGACTCATCCACCCACCTGGTCTGTGCTGCCAGTGAGGTCAGACTTCACAGGCACTTTGCTTTTACTGCCTTGTGTGGATTCCTACTCCCATAGCAGCACATGGGATGCCTCCCCAGCAGACCTGCAGTGACACTGGACCACCTTGCTGTTCTGCTCCCTTCTCACCTGGGTCTGTCCTGGGATGCCTGAAGTAAATAAGGCTACCAGGAATGGGAAAATATCCAGACAGTTGGGTGGAACATGGATACCTGATAAAGTAATATAATTTCTTTATCAGTAGTGTATTAGATTTCCCAGCAGTTACTTACCAGAACATGTCCTCATCTGCCCCCTCTCTTTGCACACATGTATACATCACCTCTTGGCAGCCAGAGCTCCCTCCCACTTGTCATTTTGGAGGCAGGATAGTGGCTGAACTGCCTGACACTCATGCACAACTCCCAAGATCACCAACCACTGCCACAGTGCATCAGTTCATCCATTCATCTCCTACATCTTGCAGCAGTCACTTCCAAATACTGCTCAAAAATGTCTTACTCTGCCTCAGTATGCAAGTTACACAACTACAAGCCTTGGAGGAGAATTTTTTTTTTAACCTCAGGCATCACAGCATCTAACTTTTCCTGTTGACATTTTTTTTCTCTAGGCCAGAAGGATGTTTTTGTTTTTCACATACATACCTTTTCCAGCTTTGTTAATATAAAGGTCTTGATAAGAATTACTTTCACTGTTTTTTTCCAGACCATCTCAGCCAAGAAATGTTTTCTATGTCCTCTGACATTAATCAGTAAAACCCTGTTCCTGTGATGCATAAAAAAAGCCATCTTCAGCACTAAAGTAATCTTTAATTTATGCAATGTTTAAATGATTTTCATCAGTTACTAGATACAATGATTTGATTTTCCTGTATAATCATTTCATCTTAGATATCTCACTTGCCAAGAAAGCGTGACAGATCTGATGTGAACACTATTTTTTATTACAGTAAATTACTTTGTATTCAGATTTTTTACATTTTGATACTTGATTACCTTAAGAGATAATTCAAAATAATTATACTTTATTTTCATTTTGAAGTTTCGTTCTTTTAAATGAGTCACTGATAAACCTGTTAATTCCCTAATGCAATTCAGAATCCAGTCTGCTATTTTAAGTAACCAGTTTCTTCACAAGGAGAACAAGTGCCCAATTCCATATTCATATGGTTCTGTCTGCCTACCATAATTTTGTTTTTTCTCCTTTATGTTCAACAGAGGAACTTCTGAAGATGAATGGGCTCCAGTCTGCCTCATTTAAATACTCACTGCTCTCCTTTGCGTGGGGTTTTTCAGCACCTTGAGAGACTTATTCAGATTTAGTGCCAAGCACCTTCACAGAAATTGAGGGAAACAATACAAATGTTACAGAAAGATGTGACACCCAGTCAGCCCAACCTTTTTTTGGCAGTGTGTAGTAGCATGCCAGCAGCCACCCTATGCATTTTAATAAAGATGCTTTTCAAACCATGGGGATCTCTGGGCTTATAGGGAACTAGTGAAAAGGAATGAGGACAAGACAGATAATTCTGGTCATCTTAAAGTCACTCTGCAGAGCCCTGCACTTCTGTATGAATTAAGGTTATAGTAATTTTTCCATGGAACTTCTGTATTTTACATTATATTCCTGTTGTGTAAAAGCCTCACACTGGTCCAAGAAGCAATGCTTAGATCTCCCCCTTTTCAATGATGCCAGACTTCAGTGTGCTTTTCCTTAGGACTTTAGCACTCACCTCTGGGGCACCTGCCCTGCTCATGGCATGCTCAAGATTCCAGGAGTGGATGCTCAGGCAATGTCTGGCAGCATAAAATGCTGTACCAATTTGCAAATACAGAAAAACTAATATCATTGAATCACCTCGTGCCTGGCTGGTCAAATTAAGACAGGCAAGGAATTTGCAGACTAATGGGGAAGTACCTGATTAAATTTCCTGGAAAGCAGACAATGGACCAACATGTAGAAATTTGAGTGGGCTGTATAGGCCCACCTCCCTACTCAGATAGAAATGTCCCCTTGGTTTGCCCTTTAATAGAAATAGATTTGTGCAAATGCCATTGCAAGGTTCTAGCTGGCCTTTTGAACTTGACACCGAGGAGATTATCTGAAAGCTAACAGTGACATAGTTTGCACCTTACCTACCTTCATTAACACTTTTATTAGGGTGTAAAGCCCACACTCTGGCTGATGGTTGACCTTTCTGTTATACTTCCTGGGCAAGAGGCCAGTAGGAACAAGAGGAGTAGAAGCAGAAACTTTCAGAACAGATTTTTGCCTAGGTGTACCATTTCTGAATGAGATCTAATTAAAATACGTGTGACTTATAAATCAAAGTTTTGATCCTTCAGCAAAATCAGTCCCTTGCTTACTTACTTCTGTGACTAGTCTCAATAAACATAGTTTTCAGAATGAGATACTGAGCAGAGAATTTGATGTACTGCCTGTCTACACAGGGATTAGCTTCAGTTGAGCCTGTAATATTAGTACACACATCTACAGATCAAAAATTCCCATTACTTTTTCTTCTGGGGAGAAAGATTTTTGCCTATATCAAAGAAAAAAGAGTAATTACTACAGCACTTACTCCTCAGTATTAATTTTGTATGCTTTTTTAAAACCAAAAGTTTTTACATACTTACAAGCATGTCCTTATAATAATTAAACTTAGATGAATTCATAATCTGACTAGGAATAATTTATTTATGAACTATTCTAGATTTAATTTCTTCTTAATGTTGTTTTGGAGACATGCAATATACAAGTCTCTTGACTGCCATGGAAAATGAACAAAGTTTTCTCTTCAAAGACAGTAAAACAGAAGAGGATATTCCTTTTTTGGCTAAGCTTTAAGATGTTTCTGTTTTGTTTGGGTTTTTGTTTCAATATTTATACTATTTTTAACTCATCAACAAAGGCAACTTTTATTACTTTACCCATTCCAATTAATACTTCCCTAAACAGCAATGCTGAGACACTCTTGGCAAATTTTTACATGTATTTCATCAAATATCTATTTGGGTACTACTTCAGCATTTGATGCCATCCCAGGAGCAACAAGAACATAATTTCCCTGCACTAAGTGCCCACAATCTCACAGAATCACAGAACAGTTGAGGTTGGAAGAGGCCTCTGGAAATCACCTTGTCCAACCTCCTGCTAAAGCAGATTCACCTAGAGCAGGTTCCATAGGATTGTGGTTTTGGGTATCTCCAGAAAATGAGACTCCACAGCCTCTCTGGGCAGCCTGTTCCACTGCTCTGTCTCCCTCACAGTAAAGTTTTACCTCGTATTCAGATAGAATTTCCTGTTTCAGTCTGTGCCCATTGACCCTTCTCCTGTCACTCCTGCTTCAGGGCAGCACTGAAAAGAATCTGGCGCCATCCTCTTAACACCCACTCTTAAGATATTTGTATGCATTGATGAGATTCCCTCTCAGTTTTATCTTCTTCAGACTAAACAGGCCCAGCTCTCTAAGCCTTTCCTTGTATGAGAGCTGCTCCAGTCCCCTGAACATCTTTGTAGGCCTCCACTGGACCCTCTCCATTTGGCAGTAGACTTAACAAAAAAAAAAACAACCAAAAACATCTTTCGATTTGCATGAGATTACATGGTTTTCCAAAACATCGGGACTCCTGGCTCATCTCTTCTCTCCCTCCACCCAAAAATACAAAAAGGTAATTGATTAATTGATTCCACATCCTCCAGCCCTAAGTTCTTCACAGAGCTGCACTGCTCACAAATTAACTCCACCAACAACAATCCCACAAAACGCACTCTGCAGCCTCTGCTGTTTCACAGACACACATGCAATCTTCCCCCATCTGCCCCAGGATGCTCCCTCATTACCTGGCAAGATTCAGGAGTGCTTTGCTGCCGCCAGCTGCAACACAGGGCCTCAGGAGAGACGGAAGGTCAGAAGGACCAGACAGTGGCCAAGGTGACAAAGAAATTAGCTGTTTAGCCAAACCCACTAACACTACCTATATTTTTGTGTGTAGTGACTGAGAGATGTGTATACTTGAGAGAGGACACCAATATCAGCTGCTTTTTAATTAGTTACCTGAGATCATAGTGCACATCCTATTGACTTCCAACCATTTGGACTCTTCTTCACCAGATAACTGCAGTAGTGGTCCTGATTCCCCTCATGATTCCCTTGATGTATCAGAGCCAGGGAAACACCTCTCTCTGTTGTAGGACAGGAAAGAGAAACAGACAGGTTTCTGCCACTCTTCCAAGAAGTAAATTGGATTCTTAGTCTTACAGAGTGTGTGCAGCTTGGAGGTGCTCTTGGTGGCAGAAGAGCGTTCAGAGATAACTTTGGTGCTTGATTTGTCTGTGGTGGGGAAGCAGTTAGAAGGTTTTGGTACTATACTCATTTAGAATGCCTACCCTCAACTTGGAGACAAATGTGATTGTGAATCCATAATGTTCAAACCCTGCATGTAACTCAGGTTCCCAAGAAAAGATTAGATAGTTGCCATGAGTTCCTGTGCATCCTTCAGCCTGGAAGACCTGGAAAACAATGAAAAACATTTCAAAGAAGTAAGCATAGTGTCTTACACTTTTTTTTTCCCTGAGCCTGCTGCTACTCATTTTTGTAATGTGTAAAGACTTGAATGGTTAAAAAACTTTAAATTGCTATTTTTGTGTTGAAGGATGGGCTAGAAAACTATGGGGAGGTAAAACTCAAGTCACATTTGAGCCACTTGAGTTGAAATGTAGTCTGTGTTACATAATGCCCATCATGAAAAGCCCATGAATTCTTAAGTATGTACTTTGATAGTGCCTGACTGATTTACTGCACACAGACTCCTTCGCAGGCGTGCACCCATCTCTTCCTACCAGAGCTCTGAAGAGGATGCCAGGGGAATCCACCTCCTGGAATGATTCTAGGTTCTAGTAATTCCATTCCTCTTGAGACCTAGAGTCAGTGGCTTAGATTTGTCTTCCTTTTTTTTTCCCCCACCCTTTTCCTTTTTTCATTCTTTAAAGCGTTGCACTTTTAATTAGATGCAATCTTTGCTTACAGATGGGAAAGACAGTTGTGTTACATAATAGACTTTGTGAAATCCATCTTCTTTTCATGGTGTTTTTGTGTAATGTGCGCTGAGAAATCTTTTGTGATTAAGGAATGGAGAATTTTTTTTATTCACTTTCCTTAAATGTACTTACCCATCTTATTTCAGCTGGACAAAAAGTTTTTCAGAGCAGGAACCAGTTCTTAACTTGTAAGAAAGTCTTGCACTGAAAGTCCTTGTACTTTTAGTAAAGAAATACAAATTCTCATACTAAAATCTTAACTTGTACTGAAAGTCTCCTGATCTTCCTGAGGCGTAAGGACATTACTATGGAACAACAACAACAGCAACAACAAGAAAAAATTATCTTAATTTTATTGGTCTTCCTGCAAGACCTGTTCAGTAAAGTACCTGTTCACTCTTAAATCCCTTGTTGTGTAACATTTCATAAAGAACGAAGTGTATTCTTGGGCACATCTCATAAATGATTACTACCCTTGTTGAATGCATAATATTCCTTGGCTGAGAAGCTTAAGGTAAGAAATACTGTTTATTATCTCCCCACAATATGTCAGTCCCTGAAGAGTATCATAAGCTTCAACATCCCTAAATGTCATGTGGCAAATTCTAATGTTTAAAACTTTATTTTGCCACAGTTAGAGATTTTAGTGTTTCTCAACTCACAGTTGCATCTCTTGTTACTACTTTGCTGCTTCTCCATATTTGGACATGCAGTGCTTTGTAGGATTTTTAAATTGTTGACAGAGTTGTAAGCCACTTAAACAGATATGTAAAAACTATCAAAATTACCAAAATATTTTGTAAGCATGTTATTTTTACCTTTGACTCTTGATTGTTAATTGTTTTTCAATAGAGAGGAAAATGTATATTCAAAAGGATGCAAATATTAACTAGTTTCCAGTCTACTTCCTTGAGCCTATCTCCTTCCTGTGCTGTCTCTGCAGCCCTTGAATCAAATAAACTTATAAGTCCTCTTTCTATGCCAGAACTGTCCTCTCCCAGGAACTAAATCACTCCCAGGAATTGCTGCTGTATATAACATGGAGTGGTGTGCACATCTGACATACAGAAACTGAATGTTTGATCACTGAGCATTCAGCTGGGATATTTCTATTGTGAATAGTTTATAAGCCAGAAAGTACCAATTTAAAATTTTCAAGAAAGTGCAAAACTTCCTTATGTCTCAGTGCTTATGTAAGCATGTGTAACATTGTCTAGCTGTTGACTCTGATATATTGATTTAAAAAGAAGCTATTCTATTCTAAAAACATATTTTCCCCTAGAAACACCAGTGAGTTGGAATAATCTCATGAACTTTGTTTCATTGTGTATTTTAGGGATAGCTGCAGATGCTTGTGAATCTCAGTATTTTTGTTACCAGGTCAAGCTCACTATTTTAAATTTATTTTTACTTTATATAGAGCATGCTGGTAAAGGGTTACAATTTTTCAATTAAATTTCTCATATCTCACTGTAATTCATCCTACTTTTGTGTTTCAGGTTTTTTTGTATTCACTGAGTAGGCATATCATAAATTGTTGTAATTATGAAAAAGTAAATAATGGTGCTCCTTAGCAGCAATATAATTTCTTATTATTCTGTTTTAAGTTGTGCCAAATGACAAACAGCACTATTGTGTAGTGCTCGGAACACTACAGCAAATAAAACTTTAAGGATAAATAAAAGGCTACTGTAGAATATGTCAAACTGAATTTGCTCCAGTCCTTTCAGAATAGCAAACTTGTTCATGATCATTTAAATAAAGAACTGGAAAAGAGAATGCAAACAATACATGAAATTTATGGCATGGAATTTATGCTGTGGAAGTAATTAGGTTATTCTGCTTACAAATCAGTTCAAATAAATTCTTTAAACTGTTTCCCCCACAACAAAAGGTTTATAAAAATCTTAAGGACTGTGTGTATGCAACAGAAAACGGCTGCTAGAGACTACAATCTTTGCAGATCTTTGCACTAAAACAATGATCCAATAACTAGGAAAGATTGAGTCTTGTGCACAAACATTGCTACATATCTAACAAATAATTCAGCTTTTTTAAAAGTTTTGTAGATATACTTTTCTCTTTCGTTACCATTAGACTGGAACACATCTTTTGTTTATAAAGGACCATGTACATCTGCACCACTAAGACTTTTATTAGTAATTAGGTCAATAAAATTCCCATTTAAAATCCCTTAATTATCTATGTAAGTGACAGATAAACCCTCAGAAGAAACCAGATAGACTCATCAGACCTGTAAGGAACACTTAAAGGAAATCTCTAAAATTGATCAGTAGTACACCCTAGTACAGAAAGCATGCACAGATCATGTTATCAAATAAATCTCCCTTATCTTTGTTCAAAATAAGCGAGACAAGATTTATACTTGCTATCTTTAGAATTAAATTGTTGTGTTTCTTGGATGGACTTGCTTTCACGTGTAGAGCTGCCCTATCCCATATAAAATGCTTCAGCTGTTCTCCATAGATCTACTTTAATAAAAGAAATTATATTTAGCCCTCCAGAATAACTTTAATGCATTATTGTAAAAAAAAAACCCAAGAAACCAAAAAAACCCTCTTTTTTGAGTGGTTTATTGAAAACCTTTCTTGTGTGAGTTGCTTAAAAGCTCATTGAGAAGCCAGTTGATTCTCTGATATATACCAGGACTTTTCTTTATAGCTAAGGAAATATTCTCTCTGCAGTGTGGCTAGCATTGTCTGCCTCAGTGCTGTCACCAGTGCTCTAGGGTGTGCTGTACCCCATGTCAGTCTCTCTCATTAATATTTCTCTTGCAAAGCTGTCCTTTCAAATCAAGTGTTCTCCCACTTTTAATGCAGTCTCCACCGTTACTGAAAGCAATTACCTTGCCAGACAAGGTGAGAATAGAAAACCAGCTTTTCTTCTCCTTAATCTGGCCACAGATTTCCCTCTGAGGTCAAAAGAGTCACAAGTGTATTGCATTTTCTACAGTGGAAATTTGGGACTGTGTTCCCTTGCCAGCACTTTGATGAGATCAGCTGGGCTAGTGCTCCTACAAGGATTAGTGTGCTGTGTCCACTGAGAGACAATTAGGTTGTTGCTGGGTACACTTCTTGCTTTCTGAGCACACTTTGTATTGCTTGGGTTTTTTTCCCCTGAATCATGCATGTATAATAGTGATTTTGCTCCTGAGAGATTAGTATTATTTTTATGAGTCTTAATATTTGGGTCTGGCAAAGAGTTCCCACCAAACTTCCACTTTATCATTTTCGGCAATTGGTAGAGAGCATTGTCTGTTGTTGTTTTTATTACCTCTCTCTGTACTTATATTCTATCTTAATTTACTTTCCATGTTGCCTTTGTGTATTTGATAGAAGACCTGCTTTTATTTGAGGGCTCTCAGGAATGTGTTCATTGAACTTCAATTATTTGATTTACCTGGGGGGAAATATTCTAAAATGGCATTTGTTTTTTCTGCGAAAACATTGTAGTCCTGCAACTTTAATTTGGATGTAAATATTTCAGCGATTGAGGTGATAAAGAGTGCATAAATTTATGTGCATAAATTAGCATAATAAGATATATTATTGCCACACACTTTGTGTATGAGTTTTAGGACTTGTGGAATTTTCAATAATGTCAGTTTATTTATGTTTTTCTCTTTCTACCTGCTGGATTTTTCCCCCTCCTTTTATTAATTTTTCTTTATTTTCCATTGGAAAATTAAAATATTGTATCATAGTAGGAAATTTGTCTTTCTTTTCATGCTGGAAACAGGCACTTACCACTGCAATTGAATGACATACTAGCTTTTACTTTGTGTTTTTGGCATGAGTATAATAAATCCTGATTAAAAAGCTTATCTAAATGTATTAAATATTTTAGGCTGAAACGGGATGGAGGGAAACCTCTTCAAGATGATGAGGATAACATCCCCTGGGCTGTGTGGCTGCATGGTTCTGCTGCAGTCAAAGTCATTGTCTGAGCAGTGCAGAGGCCAGCACTCAAAGAACAAACTGGAGCAGACTCAGGAGTACAGGCTCTGGCATTAATTGTTATTATGGCACTGTGATAAGAGATCCTCTGGACTATAAAGTCAGTGTAGGTTTTCCTGCCATAAAGCTTCATTTGGAAGCCCAGGGTGCCCTGGTCCTCTTCTAATTCCATGTACTTACCACATATGTACCTTAAGGAATGAACAGGCTTTGAAACCATCACACTTGCCTGATTCAAAGTGGAATAACACAACAGCTTGGACACTGTCACATGTGTTTGTTAAGTGGACACAATGAATTTTTGACTTGTGTTCATTGACCTGGTGTTTAAATGAAGTCCTAACATCTTAAGCAACTGCTGCTACTCTACCTTGTCATGGCTGGGTAAAATGTCTGGTGATTTTTCTTATTTTAAACCTGGTGCAGTTTAGGAGTTAGAGGGAAAGAAATACTCTTGAAATGGAACAGAGAGGGTGAAGTGAAGCTCATTGTGACTGAAACTTTCAAATAAGTTACTACTCTGCCAGACACATGTAGACAACCATCTTCCTACAGAGAAACCTTTCTTTGAGGGCCATGAAGATGGTGAGAGCCATATGAGGAGCAGCTGAGGTTATTGGTCTGTTCAGCCTGGAGGAGGCTGAGGAGAGATCTCACTGCAGTTATAACTTCCTCATGAGGGGAAGAGGAGGGACAGACACTGATCTCTGCTCTGTGGTGGCAAGTGACAGGACCTGAGGGAGTGGCCTGAAGTTCTGTTGGGGGAGGTTTAGGTTCAGTATCAGGAAAAGGTTCTTCACCCAGAGGGTGTTTGGGCACTGGAACAGCTCCCCAGGGCAGTGGTGACAGCACCAGCCTGACAGAGCTCAAGAAGTGTTGGGACAATGCTCTCAGGCACAGGGTGTGACTCTTGGGGGTGGTGCTGTGCAGGGCAAGGGTTGGACCCAATGATACTTGTGGGTTCCTTCCAACTTGTCAGATTCTGTGCTCTGAGGGAAGCTTTCTTTATGCCTTTTTAAAGTAAAGTTATTTTGAGAAGATTGAGGCTTCAGAATGTATTAAATGTATTCTTGCATTGCTGCCTGACTCGACTACACCTTGAGACTTGCTAAAATCTGTTTTCAAGTCTCTTCCCCTTGCTTGCAATATTTGCAGGAAGACTGTTGTATTCTAGTTGTCATTTCTCTTCTCTGGCAAGTCAAAACACAGTGCTAGCAATCTGCTTTGCAACCTGTCAGCTCTCCAAGGTTGTCTGCTCATGCTGGTTGAACAGATTTCTTGAGCCAATGTTTTTGGGTGCTGGGTTTCGGGGGTTTTTTCTCTCTTTTTATTTTGGAGCTGTATTCCTTTTCACTTCTGCTGTTGCTTTGATGTCTTGCTTTTTTAGCTACCCAATGGTAATGCACAAAACTAGAATCTGTGAGTTGGAATTTGTTACTCTCAAATTCTGGAAAGCCTGGGAGCAGACTACAGATTTCTAGTCAGACTGCTTTTCATGCAGGATTGGCGTACATATGTTTTTAATCTTACAAGTATCATAGTATTTTTTTGTTAAGAGAATTTTCATTATCAAAAGTGTGATTCTTTGGGAGACTGGAGAAGAAAGTCTGTTTCGCCAAGACAAATGCTTCCAATGCACTTGGAAAGGAGTCTTCTTAAAGTTGCCTTTGGACCAAGTCCCAAACTAACATGGTAGTAATGCTGGGGCTGTCACTGAGCCTTCAAAAAGCTTAAAATGGAATTGTTGTGATGGAAGTAAACACGAGAATACGGAAAACATATTAATTGAAATATATCTTTTTAGATGAGCGTGTGGATTGATTTGTTCTTTTAAAGTTAATCTTCGTATTATTCCAGAGACCTAACGTTTAGAGTCATCTCCTTAAGGTGTAAGTCAGCCATGGCACAGACCTTCTCAGGAGCTTGTGGTACACCATGCTCCTGTGACATTTGTTAACTCAAAAAAGTTAGCACTAACTAAACTCTGAATTTTGTTGGGTAGGAAATATTGCAGAAACTGGGTAGGAAGTCCTTGCAGAGACTGCAAACTCAGCCTTCCTATTTTCACCCAAATGTCCCATGCAGATGGCCACGGACTCAAGCCTAAGCTTGCTGCCTTCTTGTGCCAGCAGTTCACAAAGTATGGCCACTCTGCAAGGGCACTTGGAACTGAGGCAGTTCCTGGGCCAGACTTCTCCATACCACAAGATTTAGTCAATGCCTGTAAAAGAGGAATTTGTGTCCCTTGAAATGAGGAACTTATCACATTTGAAGTTACCTGTGGTATAATGCTCTGAGAAGCTGTTGGATAACACTGGAGTAACTAGCTTCAACTTAAAACACAATGATGACTCCTTGAAAGAAGACTGTTGAGTGTCTGGTGCTGATCTATGAGTATAGAAAAGAATTCCTAAGGCTTTCTGATTAATATTAAAGGTGCACCTCTATCCACTCCCTGTTTGTAGCAACTGAAATAAATGTAGTAACTGAAATTAAATGGGTTTTTGCTGTCTCTCTGCCACCTTGGCCCCTGGAGATGCTTTTATGAAGTTAAGACAAATCTGATTGCTAAACTTTTAGAAGTGCCTGATTCTCTCTCCAGTGAGCAGCTGAACTCAGGATGACCAGCTTTGATTTGGATACTTGAATTTTAGCTTCCTAGAGTTGAAAAATATTAATTCTACTAAATGGAAGCCATGTTGCTTAAATGTCTCAGAGTAAGTGAATGGCCATTTCTTTTTTACTTGCCAACACAATTTATAATATTTCTACTCTTTTCAAGGTTTTGTGTAAACCTTACATAATACTAGTTTAATTAAAAGTAGTTATACTATTACATTAACTTTTGCTCCTCCAGGGCACAGTTGCCCAGAATTGTCAACTGTTGTCTAACTGTTAAATACTGTCATTGTGAATATATATCAGGTCACTTAATTTTTTTTTTAGGTGCATTTGTGCATTTTCCTCTTTTTAAAAACTTCCTGTTTATTATTACCTGATCTGAATAGCTATTGTACATCTTACTCTAAGTTGTTTAACTAGAGAATAGGGATAAAGAGTTGGCCAAACAGTCCCTTTCTGATGGATGATCCTGCTAATAGTGACGAGTGGTTTTCTTAGAATGGTTTGATCAATAAAATTACCCTGAATTCAAGTTCTCACTGTCTTTTTCGCCTTAAAAAGTAGTAGTTCTGTTCTTGTAGGCTTGGTCAAGCATTTGATTTCTCAGGTGAAATTTTCTGCTTTGCCCAGTTGAGACTATCACTAAAAGGTTTTGCAGTTCTCAATATGATATTATTTCTTACTTCAGATCAGGCAAAGAATTTACTCAAATGACAACTGAGGGAAATCTAGCCTACAAAAAAGGCCTGTCTGTGAAGGGAGGAATGGTGGCTTTGTAGACAGATGGAGGTGAAGGTTATCTAACATCAAAGGTCTGTAAATAGAGGTAATCAAATAAATCAAGTGACATCCCTGAGGCATTGGTACTGGCCCTGGCGCTGTTTAATATTTCTGTTGGCTCCTGCAGGCCTGAAAGCCACCAGTGTCCTGGGCTATGTCACAAGCATTGTGGCCAGAGGGTTGAGGGGAGTGATTCTCCTCTTCTGCTTCACTCTTGTGAAACCCCACCTGGAGTTCTGTCCAGTTCTGGGGTCACCAGCATGAGAAGGATGTGAACCTGTTGAAGTGAATTCAGAAGAGTCCGTGAAGATGATCAGAGGGCTGGAACACCTCTCCTGTGAGGACAGACTGGGAGACTTGGGGTTGTTAGCCTGGAGGAGAGAAGGTTCCAGAAAGACATTGTGGCAGCCATACAGTTTCTAAGGCAGACTACAAGAGAGCTGAAGAGAAATATTTGCAAAGGCATGTAGCCGTAGGACATTGAGGGCTTTGAGCTGAAAAATAATAGGTTTAGATTAAAGGTGAAAAAGAAATTCTTTGCTGTGAGGGTGGTGAGGTGCTGGAACAGAGAGGCTGTGGATGCCCCTGGAAGTGTTCAAGACCAGGGCTGGTGCAGCCTGGTGTAGTGGAAGATATCCTTTCTCATGGCAGAAGGGTTGGAACTAGGTCATCTCTGAGGTCGTTTCCAACCCAACCCATTCATATGATGCTATATGACAAAACAGTTAATGTCTGAAAATATACTTGCTCATCACAGTAATCTTGTAGCTCTTGACCAGAGAAAAATGTGCCAAGAATTCCCTTTAAATGAAATTAACTGGTTGTGCTAGCTGGCAGAATGCTGCTTTATCTTAGTTTTTCTAAATGGATATCAGAACTTTATAGAATAAAGCCTAATCTCTCATAAATGCTGGTCATAAACATTTATAAACATTTCATGTAGAGTTATTTTGTGGGAGTTAGAGGAGTAGGGGAGTTAATATTTATTGGTACAATGTACTAGGAATGCAGCCAGATATCCTCTGATGCAGGCTGTGCTCAGTAGCAGTGAATATTAAGATTAGCAGCACATGGAGTGAAAGACTGGCAAAGACAGGACTCTAATTCATAAACAGAGAAGTTGGATTTGTGCATTAAAGTTGTTATTGTGCAACACTGTAAAAAAGGCAGCACTGGAGAGATCATTTACCTTGACTTTCCCCTACTTAACTAATTGCTCCCTCCTAGCTGCTGCTGTTACAGTTACAAACCTCAGCATAAATGCCTCCAGGTTTCACTGTAATTGATCATAACAAATCTTTTGCCGTCAAAGCTCAACTGAATCTTTTAGTTCAGTTTACTAACAGCTATTCTCGCTGGTTTTTCCCCTAAGATTGACATATATTTAACTTAATGTTAGTCTGAAGAGGTCTGAGCTTGTCCAGATTATTTACATAAATCTTGCATGTCTTTTTTTTTTTTTTTTTCCCAGAGGCATTTTTAAGATCTATTGCTTTTACCTGGGCAGTACTGGAGATCAGATAAATGTATTCCATAAGCTTGAAATACCTTTTTTTTTTAAGGAAAAAAGAAACTTCAGCCTAGAGGGGCCTTTGTATATAATGACTAAGATTGAATTTATGCTTTTAATAGGAAAAAAAAAAAAAGTCAGTCCAATGGCCTGTGGGCTTGCCTCGAAGCTATAGGAATTGCATGTATGGGAAATGCAATTATTTGGATTTTGGCTGTTCCTCCTACAGGAAGGAGCAGCTTCAGTGAGGGGTAAGGCTAAGGAAGGATGCCTGTTGCTTGCTGAATTATAGTCTTGCTTTGCATCGGTGCAAACAGTTTTCTCACTGGAAATATCTTGAAAGTAATAGAAAGGGATAAATTATTGAGATTATCTAATTAGAAAACAAAACCAACAAGGTAATTAATCTTCACACAGTAAGGCCAATTTTTACACAGTGTGTCTGCAATACTGATCAAATGGTAACTCCTGTTGGTGTGGCTGGGCTTGTTCTTTTGTCCATGCTACACAGCACCATTTATTCTGGAGACAAGGACTCCCTCTAAGATGTCCTTCATTGTAGGCACTTTTTTATTAAAAATTCACTAAGCAGCAACAACTTTTTCATTTCTACATCAATACATCTTGATGCATTAAAAGATTCCACTCCTCTTCTAGAGTTGTTTCCTCTTGAAATGATGACCTACAGTAGGATTCTTTAATAAGAAGCAATAGGTTTTACAACAAGGACAACCTAGAGAAATACTGGCATGGCAGTTGTCTTTGGGGTTATCCAGCCAAGGAGGGCACACAGCCTTTGTGTTTTGCCCAAAGGAGAGCTGAGGATTTGTAGAAAATCCATTTGTGCTCTCACTCTAGGACTGTTTAAAATACTTGTACTGTCTTGCCTGTCTCATCAAATATCTGTGACTTCTTTCATTTTTCATTTCTTCTTTAGTTTTTATTAGATATTGTATATAATGTGATAGTAATGTGCATCAACAGGTGAAAAAGAAGATAAAATCCCAGGCCTTTCTTAAAGTCAGCTATGTAATTTACGTGGTGTGGTGGGTCTGGGGACGTGTCTGTTTGGAAGTAAAAATATTTTTTAATTTTACTTCTTCAGGGATAAAAAAAAAAAATCAAAGTCTTTTTCAGTTCCTCTAATAGAAAATTTTCAAGTTTATGGCTGAGGATTGCAGAAGTTTTATTATTCTGTGTGGTTGGGGTGATTTTTGTATTAGTACTTGAAACTCTTAGATTGTCAGTTTACTGTTTGGATGGAACTGCCAGGCTTTCAGTGAATATCTTTCAATATTAGGCTTTTTTTTGCTGACATTGAATGTCTAGGTACATTTTCTTTCTGAGCATCTAGGTTTTTCTTTGTGTAGTGGAGAGATTTGAAGTTTATAGCCTGGATATGCTTTTTTACTACGCCTGTAAAAATCCACCCACATTTGGCAAAGTTATGAACATTTCAAAAATTACATTTCACACATTCTTGGTCAAGTTTATTAGATTTTTTAGCAGCTGCATTTCCAAAAGATTACATATGTATTGAATGTTTGCCTCCCTTAAGACGGGACTTTCCTTGAAATTGCTGCTCTGAGTTGAACAGGTCAAACCAGTCCAGCCAGAGGAAGTGAGATCCAGGAATTTGCCTGTCATGTTTTCTAGTGAGCATCCTGTTATAACCAGGTAGCACAGCAACATGAACTGAACATTGGGGATTAAACTTCAGATGGGATAGGAACTGGGCAGGTGGATGGGAGTGATTATTAGTTAAGTGGTAAATAAAATGTTGTATTTGCTAAACAGGAGTGGGGACAGGACTAAGATAAGGTGAGGATCATAGAAAGGAGCTCTGGCTGACCAAGGGGCAGGGGATGAGCTGGTGGTTGGGTTACTGGACTGCATGAAGAGACTGAGCTGCAGTTGGAGATAAACCTGAGAGGGGAGAGAGGCTGGGTGGGATGGCCTTGATATTGTAAAGGAGAGAGATGGCCTGGATGTGCTGGATAAAATGTCCTGTGTGACCTCAGTCTGAGTTCTGCCAGGAGATAAAGTACTTCAAATGTGCAAGATGTGTGCTTGAGAACAAACCATGTGACACCAATGACAGGAGCAACGAAAACTTTTTTATTACAAACTTAATGCATTCAAATGCTAATATAGGTGAATTTAGTGTCCCCCAACAATACTTGGTGTGTTGATACAGAGCTTCTCAGTCATTCAGTTATGCTGACTGCCCTTCATAGCCAAGACTTTTGTGATCACTCCTTCCACCATGTTTTTGGCTAGACCATCTTTCCTTTTGTTTTGCATTGTGAAAAATCCTTCTGTTGATTGACAAAGATCTTGGAATTGTTTTTCTATAACTTCTGACTACAGTTACCACCTGTAATCAGAGAAGAGCCAGCATGTTGTCCTTGGTGTCAGTAGAGAAGATTTATGCAGAGAATGTATGAGTTTCCAAGGTTTAAAAAAGAATTTGTTTATCTGTTCATTTAGTTGTCTTAGGAGATCATGCATTCTGTCTCTCTGTAAGTGGAGACTACATACCTGCCTCTGTTCTTCTGCCTGAAGTCCAGGGTATAGTGACCTTCAGTATCTTCAATTTTATTTGGAACACTGCTGTAGTAGCTTAGTGTTTTCTTGAACTGTTGATATGCTCTATAAGACAAAAGTGACTTTCACATAAATTTAGTATTCCTTCTGTAGTCACCCAGCAAGAACAAATTCTCATCTATTTTCTTTTCTTTTTTTGCTCTCTGTAAGTGTACAGGTTTTATAGACATTTTATTTCTACCTGTCTTTCAAATAGTCTTTGCATACAGAAGAAAACCCAACTGTCTGGCAAAAGTGAAAATCAGATGGTGTGTCAGCAGAACCTGAAACCTCCTGAAATAAATTCTGTGCCCTGACCCACTGAGCTGAAGCTGATTGATACAGCTCAGCATAATTGTTTCAAGCAAAAACATGGGGAAGCAAAGTGAGCATTAAACAAATCTCTCCTTTGTGACTCACAGTGTAGCATGAGAAAGAAAACCACTTCATGACTTTGTGAAGTACACTTTTTCCTGTATGGATCAGCATCATTGTATTTTTGGCCTGTGTGCAGTTGAGGAGGTCCCCAGTCAGAGGAAGCTTCTCTAAAGACAGAAGTTCTGTGCACCTACATCTACAACTTGCATAGAAGTTCATGGTCTGAAGCAAAAATGTTTTTTTGACTTAGTATCTTCCTTCTGAAAGTCAACTGAATGATACCATTCTGGAAGGTAGAATAGCCAAAGTATAGCAAAGCCTCATTTCTGTATTAAGTGATGACTTTTCGAGTATGACAGAGATTTTCTAAAAAAGAAATAGGATGAAACTGAAGCACCTTACCAAAAATCCTGATATTGAATTATGGGTACCCCCTTTTCTAATACCATTCAATTGTTTGCTTCAGAGGAATGGGAAAGAAAGAGCCATGAACTGCTGATTTTATTAGATGTTTTGATTTACTTTATCCTGGCCAAGACAAAAAAATCAAATAGAGATTCAGAACTGTACAGATTTCTATAGTTGCTTACTTTTTCCTGATTATAATGTGTTCTTTATGTTTTGGAAGAAAAAATGGTTTATAACCATGTAGTGAAATTCTTTCGAGATGTATATAATGTAAAATCAGTTAATGCCCAGCAGAAAGGAGACCCAGGGTAGAATTACTAGGCTTCTCCCAGGGCACATGATGAAAGTTTGACCTCATGTTTAAAAAGAATAATTTAGACCCAATTCAGATTGCATTGAATTGAATGGAGAGTCGCTGTACTTTCAATGGAAAAAGAGTTGGGGCCTTTATTAGTGACTTTAATATAGTACTGTCTCAAGAGGTTGCATTCTACTGCATTTATGTTTGAATATGACTGCCTTGCTGCAAACGAGATGGTTATTGTGATTTCAGCAGCAGCAGACAATTTCTTGAATAGATTACCATTACAAGTAATGGCACAGAGGGAGAAAAGTTTATTGCCTGCTTGAATTTTTTTTGTGGATGAAACTCTAGAAACACAAATGCTTAAAGAGGAGTTGCATTCCTTAGTTTTAGTGCACACTGCTGTGTTACAGAAAAAGGGGAGATAAGGGAAAATACATGTGCATATGGAAAATAGGTCATGAAATAGCTGATTCACGGGCTGTTGGAGCTGAGGTGCTACAAAAGGTCCCAAGAAAATATTTACAAAACTTTGACCAAGCATTGTCTGGAGGGAGTGGAGCAAAACTTCTTCCATTCTAGTAGGAGAAATGTGTGCCTGTCTCCTTGCTTTCCTTGTGAATGAAGCATCTAAATGCTGCTGTGGGAGTGAGCAGTGCTGCTCCATGGGAGGAGCTCCAGAGCTGAGGATGAGGCAGTGGTGCTGCTGCTGGGCTGTGGCAGAGCTGTGTTATGCTGTGGCCCCATCTAAGCTCTGGGCAGGACATCCAATGGGTCAGCAAATATGCTGCCTGCAAACTTTTGCAAGGGTTAGCTTCTTATTTTGCCCCTTCATCCATCCTGGGAAAGAAAGAGGACCCTGGGAGACTCTGCCCAGATTTCCTCCTGCTGTGCTGGAATAAATTGGGAATACTTCCCAACTCCAGATGTGCATTTCACATTCTACAGTATTCTACAGGCCCCAGTTCTCACCTGAATAGCTTCTATCTTTTAAATTTAGAGCTAGCTTGTTGGGAAGCAAATAACATGTATCTGGATGATTCTGTACTGCCAGTTCTAAGTAATGCCTTCATGAAGCTTACTTCAGTTTTGGCTCCTGGATGTTTGGTATATTTCTGGATTACTTATATTTTCCTTTAAAGGCAACATTTTTCATTTCTGTAAGTCAGTAAACACAGTAAAAAGTTAGGTAAATCATACCCAGAAGGTTTTCTGATGATTTCATTGTCATATACATAGAAATGAAAGTACAGCATTGATTAGAAAATTAGAAAATACTTAATTTTTTTAAACCAAAGAAATCCAACTTAAAATTTACTTTTTATGTCACTTACCTCATATTTTAGAATATAAAAGCATAGCACAGCATTGTGAAGTGCTAAAAGTCTTTTGTTTTAATTTGCATTTCTTTCCTGATTTCAATGCTGATGTGAGGAGGCCCTGAAATGAGATAGGAGAACACAAGTTCCTTAAACTTGTCTAAGTGTCATCTTCTAAACATTTAGGAAAACAGGTAATTTCACAAAGACATTAGCTTTAAATATTGTCCCATAAATGTATCAGAACCCTATGTTAATATCAATGTATATATTGAATTTTCTTCAAAGAAGTTGACCAACCTTCCTTTATACAAAACAGTTTTCTGAAAGCAGGATAGTCTCTGAGTAAGGAGGTGGAAGTGGGCTGTGTTATAGTGCTAACAGCTTTCCTCTTGTAATCTTTCAGAAAGGTTTTTTATTGTGACCACACCCCGTTCTATTTCTACTCTTCTGTCTTTATCAAGGCCTTAGGCTGTTTGGTCAGCTCAGTCCAGATCTCAGCTGATGCCACGTAAGGATCTTGTTTGACACCCCACAACGGACTTGGCTGTTGGGCATGGAAGGATAAGAGATGCAGATTGGAAAATCGCTAGGTTAGCATCAGTCCAAACCTGGGCAGGATCTGCCAGAGCACTGGTCACAGGAGGAGGCAGCTGCTGCTTTGTAGTGCTGAGCTTTTACTGGTGCATCCACTGGCTGGGTGAAAGAGAGCATTGTTTGGCCCTGGCACCAAATGCTTTGTGTCCCTAATTTTCAGCAGTTTGCATGGGCTTAAATACTTACAGATATATATTTACTCATTAGTTGTGTGAGTGTTGTTTGACTCCAAGTTTTACTTCAGAGAGACGTAATTCCTGATTTCATTCACTCATTCTAACAATGGGCATTAGCTAAACTGCCCTCATGCTTATGCAGAGCATGAGTTTCTTTCCAGGGCAGTGCCAATGAACTTCCTTATCATCAGCTATTCTAGTGCTTCATTGCCAATCAGTTTATTATTTCAAGCCAAAATGTCCATTACTCTAGCTTCCAGATAATCACAAAGCAGAGTCTAGACTGAATTTCTGCCTTTGTTTCCCTTGCAAGGGTTTGTATCTAAGGTTTTTAGAATGGAGAATTGATGTTCAGAAGCAGTGATTTTTCTGCAGTATATCATATAAAAGGGGCTAAAATAGTTTAGCATTGATGTTTCCATTAAATAAAAAATATGAAAACTCTCTGTAGGAAGCAACATTAAATTAGTACAATTATATATCACTCTAATCTCAGGAAAGAGCATTATTTTTAGTTGTATTTCTACTAACCACTGTGGGCATGAAGTAATAAAAAAAAATAGAAAATACAGAGAAAAACAAAAAGCAGGGACATGCATATGCCCATTATTGTTTTTCCTGAAATGAGAAAGTGGTGGGGGAGTTTGTAAGAGCAGAAGACTTGTAAGAAAGAGACTTAGGGCTAAAAAAGCCCTGGGTAAAAATCCTTCAAATATCTAGAGACCTGTTATCTTTGCCTGGGTGGTGCAGAAAGAACACTGTTTTATGGGGGTGGGGAGTGGGGTCTGGGGGCTGAGTAGGGTTTGTTTTCTTTTGAATATAGTAATGTAATCAATATTCATCACAATAACCCTGCCACTTCTGACACAACAAGGCCAAAGGAGTCTAGGAGGAGATCATCAGCCTTTTCTTTCATCATGTTGTTAGCTTCCTCTGTCCAAGTTGGCACTTTTTTTGGTTAGGTGTGCCAAATATTCAGGATTATTTGTTTGGCCACACAGCAACACTGCATGGATTTTTAACACTTTGGTCAGTCACCTTTAATGACTCTCCTTTGATTTTCTTTTCTAACATAATTTTGTCTTTTGCTCAATGGTTGCTAATTTCTTTAAATTAAAAATAACCCTTTTCCAGAGCTGAAATATTTCACTTATTACTCTGTTCTCTGTAGAATTAAACATTTTCTACTCTTTTTAATATTTTTTCTGTTTGGGACTGGATTTCAAGGCTGCATATGACAGGTTTTTATTTGTTCCTATTTCAATTATAGTACCCTGAATTCAAAAAATAGGTATAAACACAATAAATTATCCAGAATGTTTAAAGTTGAGAAAAGCTACATAGTAAAGGTGTAAAAGTCTTGTGAGATGGTATTGTATGAACTGAGAAATTAGAATTTGTGCTTGGAAATAAATTCACTTAAATTTTCATCCCATCAGAAATATGATCAGAGAGAGCTGTTCTTAAAAAAAAGAGTCATTTAAATAGTTTTATACTTACCAAAATTATTTGCATCCCTAGTTGCTCAAAAATAGTTTTTATTATTTCACAATTCATTCTAAATTTGGATTGTTGTTTTCATTGATTAAACAAATAATAAAACATTATTTAAGTGAAAAATGTAAGTTGTTTGACAAGCACTGTTAAGCGAAGATTAAAATTCTGGTATATGCTGCAGAATCTAGTACAGCTTGTGGCTGTAAAGGAATGTGTATTAAATTTTGTAGACATTCCTGTAACCCCTTCTCATTTTACGTTAGTATTCAAGTGTGGATTTTTTTCCAAATTTGTCACCCTTTTGCTTTTGGGTTCATATGTAGGAGAGTGATGAACAGTATTTTCATAAATCCCATTGAACCTGAGAATATACACCCTTCAGTCTTTGCAGAGTTAGGTCCAATAATAATAAAGAGAGAGTTCACAAATGTCAGTTTTGTAGGTCATACTACTCAAAGCCATTTATTCAGGTGCTGATAGTGGCCAGAAGTGAACAATGATTAGGCTGGTAGGAAACTGCAGAAGAAAATCTGAAGGATTTGGATGTATCTGTGTAACAGTAATTATATCTTCTGCCTATCCTTTCATCAAGAGAAAAAATGTGACTTTTGCTTAGTGATGTGCTCAAACACATATGGAATGTTTCTTCTCTTCTCTTCTCTTCTCTTCTCTTCTCTTCTCTTCTCTTC
>VWZV01001766.1:1049537-1080939 GCA_013397155.1 Irena cyanogastra
CTTTTTTTTTTTTTTCTTGAAACAATGCATTGGACAATTTTATGATTCTGTGATTCAATATTTAAGGTTTCATTTCAACCCTTCTCAGGATTCAAAATACACACAGATTTATGCTGTGTACTACTGAGGAAATGCTTTTCTTGCATTCCCTTTCAGAGATATTAAATGGAGGAAAGGGTCTTGATTTGATGCATAGCTCAGTCACTTGACTCTTTCTTGATAATCTTGAACTGTGAATCTTAAATAGACACATAGGCATCTTTCCATCATTGGGCCAGATGGAAGTAACTTTTTCACTTAGCAGAACCCAATTTGACTTGAGCCTGTCTTTCTCTTTTTTATTTTAATGTGTTCCATTTCATGTCTCCAAATGTTTTCATTTTTGCCCAGCTCTATGGGTCAGTTCCAAAATTCACATGCCATAACCATTCCTCTCCCCACCTCTACCAGAATGAGCAATCATATTTTATTCCTTATTCTCCCAAGCGAGCTACTTCTGCCAGACTTGTGTTTGTTTTGTTTGCCTGCCAAACTCCACCAAATGTCTTGTTTTAAAGATGATGGGCCTGTCTCCACATGGATTCAGATTGTTCTGCAGATTTTTTGAGCGTTTATTTTGGTGAGAGTTTTTTTTTTGTCTTTTGTTTTGGGCTTCTTTATTTAATTTTTACTTGCAGATTTTTTAGTCTGTAAGACATTGCAGCTAAAATGATCTTCAGCTGAGGAGTGACTTTTGTTCTGTTTTTCCAGAATGATACATGTTAAAATATATTTTAAAGCAATCTGGAATTCAGAGACCTCATGGCAAGATCTTTCACTCATTTATGAAAGAGCTATAACCTGTCCAGGACTATATAGTTTAAACACAGTATTTACAGCTAGTACACTTTAACAGCTCTTCACGTTGTTTACATGACCTGTTAAGGGCAAAACTTATGTTCACTCATATTCTTCTACAATCAGTGTATTCCTGAAAACTGCCATGGAAGTTGAATTTCAGTAGTTGACTACTGACATTTTTATGAAACTCCTCTGGGATGTGAATTTTTATTTCACTGCTGTGGGTAATGCCTATGTAAATCTCTCTGGGAAAATAAATCAAATTACATGCAAGGCTGAAATTATTATTATATTTTTTTTCCCTGAACTGTTTATCAATTCTATTCCACTCCAGAAAATGATAATGATGTGGCTGTCCTGGCTGTCATCTGAATATTACAATGGGAGTGGGATATTTTCCACACAGTTGAGAGCTCAGCCAAAAGAAACAGCTATGTTTGAAATATTTTTGGTTTGCTTTTTTAACTTTTCATTTTTAATGTGGATTAAAACCCTTAAGTTCCATGGTACTGTAACATAACTGCCTGTATAGGAGAAATAGATCAACATGTCCCATTCCCAGGGAGGCCATACAAGTCTTTGGGGATCAATCAAGTTTTGGGTGGTGGGGAAGGTTGTGTGCCCCCTCTTCTGAGATGCTGCTGTCACTTGCAGTATTTTAGGGAATGGCTGTGAGTGGGCTCTGAAGAATAACAGGGAATCCTAAGAATGTGTGCTGGTGTCAGTAGTGGTTTTCCTCACTAAAACTCTTGCTCTGTGCCTGGAGAGGTGAGCCACATAGGTGAGAAGGAGCTCAGTGCAGGGGATGTGTGATCATCTGTGTTTTCTTCCTCTGGTAGAGGTGTCTATGAAGGACTGACCAGTGTTGAGCCTAATTAATATCTAAGAGAGTATATTTTTCCATAATTAAGGCATTACAATGAGTCCTTTCTTCTACTACTTCCTTTCATCTTGGATTTTTCCTGCTTCCTTGATGGTAAATTCAAGGAGAAAACCATTGCTGTTAATCCCAGGCAATGAACACATAGAGGCAAGCAGAAAAATGAGCATCCACCAGTCTTCCTATTCCTGTCCTGTGAAATCTTACGTCACAAACGAGTTGTCAAAAAAGGCAAGGGAGGGAGAAAACAAGACATATAAAATAATTTCCTTATCCAGTTTTGCAGCCTCATAAGAGTGAAATGAAAAGAGGGATTTGGCATTTGTGACTTGCCCATGGATTTAGCACTTTCAGGCTGCCTGTATTTTGAAGGCATTTATCCTGATTGAGTCTGCTGTCATTCAAGAAAAATAATCTAGGAGAGCAAAATTTTGTGTATCTTTTGATCCCAAAGTAAAAGTAACTGGTACTTCTGTCTGACTTGTGTGCAGTCACTTACAGCCATGGCATGAGACCAGATCATTTTTGTATTATTTTATTCTCACTCCAGAAAATGTATAAAACATCTGTAAGACAGTAGGTAGTGGAACACCTGACCCACTCTTCTCCAGGGACTAATGTTAGTGTGTTAATTTAATGTTGTCTATATTAGAAATGGCTATTTAGCCAATGAGTGGATAGAATCATTCAGGTTGGAAAAGATCATCAGGATAATTGAGTCTCAACTGCAGATTCGAAGTTGTTGATTTGAAGTTTATGTATAGTCTGCTTCAAGGAATGGATAAAGAGCTCCCTGTGCTTCCCTGGGGCTGTGTGGTTGGTTGGTTGCGTTTTCCCACTTGTTTATTGGGTTTTTTTCTTAAAAAAGAACCAAAACATAATGAGACAAAAGGGATGTACCACAAACATAAACCTTGAAAGGGTCAGTGAGATTTTTACTTCTTCTCAGCAAACCTGATGTAGCTAGAATTAGAAACTTCTGGCCAAATATTTAAATTTTAAAAAAAATTTTGATAAGACTTTCTGATAGACCTTTTTTTGGCTCTTTGTTTTAGTAGAGTCATAGAATAATCTGAATTGGAAGGGACCCATCATGGTCATTGAGTCCAGCTCCTGGGCCTGCACAGGTCACCCCAAGAATCACATCATGTCTAAGAGCATTGTCCAAATGCTTTTTGTACTCTGACAAGTTTGGTGCTGTGACCACTTCCCTGAAGAGTTTGGGTGTTTTGTTTCTTTGTTTTTAAAAAGCATGTATTAATCATTGCCTCTGAGGTGTCCTTTCCAGAGAGTTAAATTTTGGATTATGACAGTCAGTTTTGTTTACCTCTAGGTAGCAGTGTGTAGAGAACGTTTTGTGGAAATTTTACTCTATGGTGATTATTTCTTTAACATTTGCACCATAGAAAAAGACAAAAAGCTGCAAACCTCCAGCATTTCTGACACAAGAGAGTCCAGCATTTTAAGGCCATTTAAAGACTGAAATGAAGAGAATGGTGATCTTGTTGCCACTGGTAGATCATTAAAGTTGAAGAGAGGAAAATACACGAGAGAAAACAAAGGAATACATGAGAGAAATGGGATCCTACCTCTGCATACAATAACTGGACTAGGAGACACTGTAAGATCAGCGAGGAGATGACAAGTCACAAAGTTTGAAGATGCAAAATATGACTTCACTGCTATTTTCTTCATGAAGCAGATAACAGAAGACTCAGAGGTATTTTACCATCCTCTGTTACTAAAGAGTGGATTAAAATAGAAGTGCATCAAATGGATTGATCCTTCAGGGCTTTTCAGGGCTTTGTGCGTGCTGATTTCCTGTGGCAGTGTTTGCCTGCTTCCAGGGAGTTGTTTGTAGAGACTTTAAACCAGGTGTAACATTAGACCAAGAGATCAAATAGCATCTTTCCCTTCCTAAGGTGCACTGGAATGTGATGAAACTGTGGATTTGAAGCACTCTTATAATAGCAAATGATGATAAATTAGTTTAAAGACAACCTTTGAACAGGACTAGGATTTCAGCGAACTACTGCAGAAACAGAAATAACTCATCTGCAATTTCATTTGGCTGCATGATGCACAATGGAGAAGTTACAAATGGTGTTATTTACCACAAGGCTATTTTTAAGTGCATGTACTGAGCCTGCAATGCAAAATTTATAGCTGGGTAGTACTACTTAGTGACTGGAGCTTGCACACACCCTATAGGAGGCTGTAAAATACTGTGGATTTTTAATCTAGAAGAAAAATTATTTTAAAAATGAGGAAAGGAAAAGTGTGCCTCACATGCCCTCTCTTGCTATTTTCCATCTTACTAAAATGGACTTTTCCAGCATGAAAATATTAAGACTTGTCCTCAGAATGAATTTTGAGCCAACCAGCAAATAAATCATTACTTGAGGAGAAACTATTTCTATGTGTGTGTATGTATGCCTGTGTGTTTTTCAGGAAAAAAATAACATGCTTGAGCACAAAGATGTGACACGATATTCCTTCAGACAGCTTTCAGGACACAGAAAGAACAAGCACAAGTCACTGAATTACATATTTGAGGCAGACTTTTGCAGACATGCACAGTATGGGGTCTGCACATCTGCTCTTCTATCCTCACAGCAGAGGCTGCTGCAGAACCTGGGCTGTGGCTCTGGGGGCACATTGTCCTGCTGAAGTGTCTGGAACAGGGCCTTTTCCTTTTCTATATGATGTCATTTATAAAGCCTTATTTTGGCACACGTGCACGTATATGCTACATGGATGCAATTCTGCTGTATTTAGTTTAAAGATGTTTCATTTGTCAAAAGAAACTCAGGGAGCAGTAAGATGTTAAATGTACAGCAAGAGTGAAGAGATAAAAAACCCCAAACTCAACTATGTGGTAATGAATACTTTCTGGGATGGTCCTGATTACCTGAAGGTAATGGATGCGATTTTAAGCTCTCTAATTCTCATAAATGCATCTTTGTTGTGTAAAATCTGTCTGTCTTTTACCTTTTTCTGAAAGGAAAAGCAAATCCTTAATATTTTTTTTCTTTTTTACTTTCTTGCTGATTAATAAATACATTATGGTAGAGGACATTGGAACTTCTATCCACTGATGATGGCTTTAAGCTGACTACCCCAATAACAATGTGAAAATGTCAGACTTGTAGGAACTTGCCATTTTAGTGCATCCTTATCTGTAAAGGCCGGATTTATTACTAGGCCTATTTCTGTACCTTCTATAACTGGGTTGGAATAGTTGTCACTGAAGCTTTAATAGACTCACACATCAGACAAGCAGAAAGAAGAGGAGAGTGGCAAAAGCTTTTTAATACTTCATCAAAATTTTATTTCTTCGCTTTTAATAAAATCTAGTTAGGGAAATATTTATAGGACTTCTAGTATATTTATGAATTCTGAAATATAAGGGGAAAAGTCCCCCACGCTTGCATAGCTCTAAACCAAAACACTGCTCTTCAGACACTTTTTTCGTTCTTCTGTTTTGGGTAACATCTCACGGAGTGCATAACAAACTGTGCTAACTCCCACAGTCTGTCACTCTGTACCACAGCTCTTCTGTGCCACACTGGATCGAGCCTGTACCTTTGGCTTTTCCAAGCTGCACTTTGCACTTCTGAGTGGAGTTGTTGCTCCTTGCCTGGCATTTGCAGTGGCTTTGTGGGGCAGCTGGCTCCGCTCCGCGCTGTCGGAACGAACACATCGGGGCGCGCGTCTCTCAGTACCCACGGCACTGTCTTGTCAGGTCTGGCTGGGTTGTTCTGCTTTGCTCTCATCTCATCCTCCCTTTTGCCTGCCAGGAGCGCAGGGGGACAGTGTGTTGACAGAGGTCTCCACCTGACATTTCCAGGTGTCCTGTCAGGCAAAGAGATCCGCTCTTCCCTCTGCTTCCCACGCCTGCCTCTTGCTGCCTGCCAGCCGGCACGGGCCCCAGCCTGGTGAGGGCTGCTCAGCTGCTCCCACTGGAACACACGGACACAGTGTTGTGGGTGCACGTGAAGCAGAGAATCTCTCTGATGTTGTTGTTCCAGTCCTTAATTCTCGGCGACATGAACATTCTGCAGGCCTGCTCCTCATCCCTGATTAACCATCTCTGATTCACCAAAGGCTGCAGTGATGCTGCTGAGCTCCTCTCTTCCCAAGAGTTAAGGTCTACCAATATATAACCCTGAGTGGTCTTGAAGAACTCAGCATGTAAATGTAGAATAAGTTATAAAGGTTAATTTATAAATACTTCTTAATGGAAAATTTGGAAGTGCTCTCTTCTGGATGAGGGATTGCTTGCGACATCTAACAAGAAATCATGAGGAATGAGGTACTTATGCCATGATGTTATTTATGATTAAACAGTCATGATGGTGACAGTTTGTATTTTGGTCACTGAAAAAAGCAAAAATAAGCAAGTTATAGCTTGTTTTTTTTCCCCTACTTTTTGCTTACATTTTTTTAAAGTTAGTTAAATAGTTCATTGTTTGACTGGCCAGGATTTCATAACATGGTTTCCATTCAAAATATTCACTTTCTTTTAAATTTTGGTTGTGACTATTCAATTCTTGCTTATAATAAGTTTCAAAAGGCCTAAATTGCTTTCTGGAAATTAAATCTGCACATGAGCTTTGTACTTAAATTAAGGTGTCAGTCTGAGAGTGTTAGCTGAATCTCTACTATTCTGATCTTGCCCTTTCTCAAGTAAGTTGGGAAAGGTTAATTATAAAATAAGGCAGGCTGGAGGAGCAAATTCAGCTTTCCAGCAAGAATGTGTGTGCTGGTTTTTAGGGATGGGTTTTTGATTTTAATTTTTTAAAAAATTATTTTTAAGTGCTTCATAATGAAATATTCATGCTTCATTTTATTTGACTTGTAATTTGGTCACATGCTTCTGGAGGAGAAGATTGCCAGGCATGACTGAGCTGTTGGATCCTCCTCAGTGTTGGTCCATTTCTGTTTTACAGATTTAATTGACTCCAGATTCCCTCTGCACACTGAATACAAATGTATTGTTTGTGTAAAATCCTGGAAGGCAAATTGGACATAGGTCCCACTGACTCAATGGGATATAATTCCCAAGAGTTGTAGGGCTGAACTAGCTGAACCTGCTGTGCTTCAGGGAAGCAAAAGCAGTATTAATATCTTTCATATCAGAATTGCATAGAAAAATATTATCAGCCTCTCAGTTAAGCAGCAGCAGCAGCTCTTCCAGTTTTACCTCTTCTGCAGGTACACAAAAAATCCCAGTGGGTGGGGTGCAGTAAAGCTCTCTGAAGTCTGAGATTGAGTGAGCTCTTTTAGGTTTTTCTCTGCATTTCCCAAATCCTTCACGCAGACATTTTCCTTCAGAGCTTAGTTTTGGTTTGCCTCATCCCAAGGAAGCCAGGCTGGAGCCAGGGAAGGGTATCAGGCAAGCCAGGCAGTTTATGTGGCTCGTGGGAAGGCACAGCAGCAGAGAGCCCCGAGTGCTGCTCCGAGCTGTCCTGGCATGGACAGCAGTGGGCTCAGAACCTGTCACACCATGGGAGCTGAGCTGGCTGAGCTGGCAGGCACAGTATGGTCACAGTGGGTAACACTCCTGGATGCAAAGCCACAACTGAGGTACCTCATCTTGATCTGGAGGTTAAAAAGAATGTACACGTAGGCAGAAAGGTCATATCCTGGCTTATTCCTTTCCACAAGTCTGCAGAAACAAAGTAACAAAAGGCACTTGAATTCAGTGGGAATGAGAAGAATCAAATGAACATCCTTGCTGTTACAGATTCTCACTAAGTAAATTCCCCCCCAATTTGGCAAAAAGTATGACAAGAATTCAGGGTAAAAATCAGGGTTGCATTAGCTATACTCTGATAGCAAAATCACTTAAAGCCTCATTAAAATTATTGTGTAATACTTCTAAAGTGTTCATAACTACTTTCTTAAAAAGAGCACAAGCTTGTCATTTAGACGATAGCTGAAAGGAATTTCCTTAAATACAGTATACAGCAAGGGCCTGAAATGGACTCTTCAGAGCAGCTCTGATAAGGCATGTAGGCACAGTTTGTGGTAATTGGGAGTGGGGCTGGGCCAAGCCTCATCCCCAGTGGGTGCAGCTGTGAGCAGCAGGTGAGCAGCATTGACAGCAATGAGCCATGGAGTGCCCAGGTGTGCTGACAATCACCAAAGGGAGCAGAGGGCACACAGGTGCAATGTGTGAACATGAGGGGTATAAAAGGCTGGGCTAAAGAGTAAGAAGGGCAGATATGTGCAGCCTTCTGAAGTGGTGTGGTGGTGCTCTGTGTGGGCAAGTGCCTGAAGCTCTCTGAAGCTGTATGAGGCTACTCTGTGTATCGTGGCCAGCTCAGCTGCAACAAAGGTACCCTCTTATGTTGTGAGTAAAGGTGCTATAGTAAGTAAAATAATCTTTATTTTGGAGCTGTGGTAGTTGATAGGATGCACAGTGGTCTTTTTATTTGTATGTACTTATCTAGCAATTTTCCTGAAGAATTAGTTTGGTGTCAGGACTGCAGTTACTATGTGTTGTAAGAGGATGAGAAGAGCTGCTGCTAGCCCTCAGTTTCAGAGGGTTTCTGTAGGCTATCTGCATAAGGCAGAAAAAGCTTCAGCTTGATTGTATTAATTCAGTTGTGGCTGAGAGCAGGGAAGAGTTAGGTGGGATCAGGTAGTCACAATAAAACCTTTGCTGGAAGAGCCAGGTCTTGGAGGATGATGATGATGCTTAAAAGCTCTCATGTCTTGGAGAGGAGGAAGCTGGAAGCAGAAGTGCTTCTCCAGTTGTAGGGTAACTTCCTGCTACAGAATTTCCATGCCAAAGTCAATTTTTCAGAACACTGCACTTCATACTTACTGCCATGTGTCATACTGAACAGAAACAACTGTGTCTCCTGAGGTATAAGGGAAATTAAAGGATTAACTGGTGATGGAACTTCTTCCCCTCTCTAATTAAATAAATTACTTTTATTCTGGAATGGAATTCTGCCTGCACCTCAGCAATTCTGGTGACTGGCCAATCTACACCTGATTTGGACAATTGACTTTAAGCATGTTTCTGTGAAATCAAAATTTAAGGAGTCTCTGCATTCTTCTGAAATTTGTCTTGGCTATGGATTGCTTTTTTCTTTTGGAAGAAGGAAAGAGGCATAAAGATTTGAATGTTGTCAGGAATGTATGATTTGGGAAATAAAGGGTGTAGTCTTTGCTCTAAAAAAAACCCAACTACTTGAAGTCACTGAAAGGAGAGGAGGGAAAAAAGAAAAGGAATGTTGGGAAGAGTCCAAATCCACAAACCCCACAGACGGTCCACATCAGCAAATGCCTTTTGTTTTTGTTGGTGTTCTAAATTATATATTAGGGATAGCAGATTTTCCACATAAATGCAGATGATGGCTGCATGATAAAAAGTAAATGTGTAAGTAGTGTTGTTGTTGAGAGAGTGTGATAAAGGTCTAATGCCAGGTAACCAGAGAAATATTTTGAATGTGTGGATGATTGATGGGTCTCACTCCTTCATCCTGTATTTGTGCAATAGATACAAGTAAGAAGCTACTGACTAACTCTCACACATATTTTATAGAGGCTGTGATCCACCAGGACTCGTGTGTGTGTGTAACTTACACAAACACGAGTGGTGTTTACCTAACAGGATTTTTCACATGCTTGAGCTTACTGAGATGCTGCAATGTTAAAAGCAGGCACTCTATTTTCACTCACAGGAGTGATGAGGTGAACAGCACCAGGCAGAAACTAGCTGTGTGTGTAGCCCCTAAAATTCAGTGTAAGGACGAGTCGCAGTCTCAACCATGCAAGTATGAGTGCATGTGCACATGTATATGTTGTTTGGTAAAGAAATAGGAAAACACATTCTCTATTCTGACAGATATTAGATCATTTATGCTATAAAGTTCTGGTCTGTTAGATAACATTATCTGTAAAATGGGATCTCCTTTGCTAGCTTTTTGTCATTAAGGGAAACTTTTACATTAACATTAAAGACCAAATCAATCCCATTTTATTTATAATATACTTAATTTTGGCTTGTAGCTTAGTAGCTATATTCTGTAAATATTATTTGTGATGAAAATGTTAACTGATAAAAGTAATTGTAGCAAAATTGATTGTAACAGTTTATTGGGGGTTTGGGGTTTTTTATTTTGAGGGGTAGAAAAAAATTTGCTGTCTTGTGGGTTCTTCAGTGAAAGTTTCAGAAGTTTCTGCTAAAATAATTTAGAAATTAGTAATATTTAATTATTTTGGTAATCACTAAAAATATAGAAAGTGTTTCTGTAACTTAGAATTAAAATAAGGAGAGGATTGCCTGGGGACTTGAGAACTCATCCAGCTCTTCTCTTATCTGTAGGCTGGATCAACTATACGTATGTACTTCCTGACAGGTGTTTATCTGGCTCTTTCTTAAAGATTTGAGGTAATGGCAATTCCATTGTGTTTGCAGCCAGGCCATCCGTTCTGGTGCCTCTCTTATACCAGAAGTGTTTTTTTCCATCTCTTACCTGAATGTCCCTTGCTGCAGTTCTGTAGATGAGAGTCTCTTATTTGTAGCAGCAACTTCCATATATTTATTTAAAGAGTTATTATTATCCTTCCAAATCTTCTGTAAGTAAAACAGGATTCATTCTTCACTTAATGTTTATCCCAGGATTATACCAAAATGTAGAATCTGTAGTGTAGGGGATATAACTGCACTTACTGTGAGACTGATTTGGAGTGCTTTAATTACAGCTCTTAATTATACCTGCTTATTCCAGCAGATAGCTGGAATGATTGTCATGCCAGAATGGGAAGAACAGTTTCTGTTCTCCCCATTCTGGGAAGAAATATATTATATCAAGAGCTTTTTACCTTTTGGTTTGTGGTTGTCATTGTAGAGTTTTTTGAACATGGCCTTTCTGTACTATTCTGTACCACTACTCTGGATATTGTGTTGCTGTTACAAATTTTTGGTATAATATTGAAACAAAGCAGAGACTATAAATCCAAACTTATATTAATTATATCAAATATATTAATTTGAGCAATTTTGTTATAGAAACAATGAGAGATGGGAGTTCTTTTTTAATGTAAAATTATAAGGAATGTGTTAGGAGGTTGAAGGGGATGCGATTAAAAGATTACAGCAAATATTAAGATTAATTTGTAATGAATTGCAAGCACTAGGCAGACTTTTCTAGCTCTTACTTGTCTTGATTTCATTTCTTTTAGTAATGTTGCAATTCTAAAAGCTGGATAATTTCATTTTTCCTTTTTAAAAATGCAGAGGAAGTTGCAGCTTGAAGTTAGATGTTCTGAATTATTTTGAATATATCAAATTTGTGTTTGGCTGCTTGATTGGTTTTGTTTTCTTTTTGTTTTCATCTTGGAATAAAAGGAGAATTATCCTAAAATAATATATATTATTGAAATGAGGGCTCACAAATAGAGTATAAGATGGAAGCAGAAAGACTGCCAGCAATGCTGTTTTGCAGAGTATCCTGGGAAGGGTTTTAACAATGAAGACTTAATCAGCTTGAAAATTCACTTATATGGAAAAAAACAAACCAAACCAAAGGAGTGGCAAAAAGCCCCCTCGAGCTCATTCCAAATGGGAAATGTGTGTGCAAACACATTTTTTTTTCTGCCAAATGCAGGGCTAGGGGTAGCTGTGATTGGAACAAAGGAGAAGGGTGAAGGGTGACCTGCAGGATGTGCTGAGCTCCAGCCTGAGTGCACACATTGCTGCCAAATCCAGCCAGCCCTCCTGCCCAGACATCACCTGCAACATCAGCTGGGTGTAGACTGTACACTAGTACCTCTGATTGTTTGGTAGTGTCTCTGCAAATCACTCAGCATTTAAAGCAATCTTTTTCTAGATATGAGATGCATCTCTGTTAATTTGGTTCTAAGAGCAGTACAGCCACAAGGAGCTTCCTCATGTTCTCCTGCCTTTGAGGTCAGCCTCCCAGAGTGGGCTGAAACACAATTCAGAGTCAGGCATCAGTGAGGGCTGAGAGCTTATTACCCACCAGCTCTGTGCTCTTACTCTTAATGTTTTAAAAGAAAACTTTTTTTCTTTTCCTTGAAGGCATAGGCCAATAGCAAACAGAAAAACATCTACTCTAACTTCTGGTCTATGCAAGCTTTTGAAAACCTCATGAACTTCACAGCTGTGGTATTCAGCTGCCTTTTATCTAATTCACTGTCATTTTGACCATGTCAGTCAGTGACCATGACTGTTTGCAAACATATTTTTCTATTTTCTGTGGAGGTGGCAGGTTCTTCACATGAAGAGCTGGACACAAGTCATTCTCACACCAACAGGAACTTGGGGATCATTAGTTTAGGGTGGGAATGGGGCTGAACAACAACTTTGAACAGATATTGGATGTTGTGGGTCGCAGAGAAAGGAAGCCCATTGATCTGAATGCTGCTGAGTGCCTGCTTGGATGTGTTCTTGAGATGCAGGGAGCCTATTGATCTCTGAACTCAATAGGTCAGCAATCCATTATTGTAGGTCAGAGGGACAGCCTTCCTTTTAGATTTGTGACGCTTTTACCCAGTGCACTGGAATGGTTTTTTTACGGAATTCTTAAATGTTGATTCCAAAGAATCATCTCTTTCCATCTTTCCTGTTTGTGGCCATTATTCCTTGCTATCTATATTGGCAGATACATATATATAGATAGATAGAGACTATATAGGTATGAATGTATGTAGTAACCCAAGTTACAATTTCATTTCCAGTAAAGTGAAGATTGTTGCAAAAATTAATCAAAAATTTGCCAAATTAATTTAATATTTTTCAAAATTATTATTAAAGGTGGAATTCATCTGGCCAAATGTACTCAGCTAAAATAGATCCTTAAAGTGTTTTCATATTCCTACAGAATGTGAAAGGAACTTGTTGTGAACTAAATACATGTATCCTCAATAGAGATTTTAGGATTGGTTTGGTTCATGGGGGAATAGAATGTTCTCTAGATCTTGCTCTATTTGTTTTCTTGTGTAGAAGTGTTTTTATTTTTGTATGTATGTATTTTAATTTGTAAATATATATTCATATATATAAAATTTTGATGCAACTGTGTTTGTATAGTTAAGTTTAGACCCAAATAGCACAAGTAAGTGTGAGCCTGTAGATAAACACAAGGGTAAAGGAATGTGTTGACCCAAACACCAGCAGAGCTGCTGCCTAGTTTCTGCATTTTAAATGGATAAGCTAAATAAATAAGCTAACATGATTATGAAACATTTAAATTGAGTTACATGATAAAAATAATTTTTTCTTTGAAAACAAGAACATTGCTGGCAGAAATTAAAATTGCCATTATTAAATTAATGCAATTTTAGTGAATTAAAATAGAAAATTACTGTTTGGCATTGTATCAAGCTATAGTTTTAGGTGGTATTATCCTAAACATGTGAATAACAAGCAGATACTTAAATGAAGCACATGCCAATAAATTAAGAGACTTTCACAAGTAGAATATTTTATGGTGACTAATTAAAAAAACCCTGTAGAATACAGTCAGGAAAATGTAACCATGGAAGTTAAACCAACAACAAAACCCGTTGGTATTTAATGAATATAGAATTTACTGGTGCCATCTACTGTTGGCAAAATAGAGATGACAGATGTTTAAAGAGTGGTGAAAATGAGCCTAAGAGAGGTCAAATAATTCCACTTCTTAATATCAAGCCGAAGGAAAACATGATAGAAAGGTTAGATTAGTTTTTCCATATTTCTGAGTTCTTACCAAGGGAAAAAAAATAAATAGAAATAAGAAATATATTTGAGAATGTATTTAAACATGTCAGACTTTTTTAATCCCTCAAACTCTGTGATTGTTCACAGAGGAAAGCCAGAACTGGATATGAGCAATTCAGCTATTTTGGGATTGGAGTTTGTCTTGATAGCTTTATCCTGTTTTTCTTTAGCTTTTAAATCTAATGGAGTCAGTTCTTCAGCTTGTACAAACAGGTGTTGTTTAATTAATGTTAGTGTTGAAATGCCATTTAAATGTGACTGTAAGGAATGTTCTTTCTCTCCCCACCCCACCAACCCCCTTTTCAGGAACAAATGTCCTTCTTTGGCTTCTAAGGAAGTAGATAATTGTTGGAGTAGTTTGAAAAGTTCCAGCAAAAATAGCACAGAGATCAAAAGGATAACTGCAATAGAAGTAATTCAAATTTTTCATAATAAAAACAACAGTAAAGGACAAGTCTCTCAACATAAGAAAACATGTTAGGAATTTAAGAAATTCAGCTGCTTGTGCTTTCCAAGTGAGCTTGAAGCAGTGACAGAGGCAAGCACAAGATGTCTGCTTGTGTGCAGAGAACTTTGAAGGCTCTCCTGCTGGAGATTTAATGTCTCTCATTATGGGCTGGGCTGGCTTTTTTTTTCCCCTTTTAAAACGAAACCCTGTTTTCGTTGAAATCAACATCAAAGGTTGTGATTACTTTAGCCAAGGTAGAGTTTCACCCACAAGTGACCCTGAAGTAGCAAACTTGTCCATCTCCTGGACAGAACCATGCTCTGGATTGTAAGCTGTTGTTCCCTTCCAGTGTACCTTTGGAACATGTGAGATGACTCTTAACGTGACTAAGATTTCATTTAAAGTTCAAGGTCAAGTAGGTGACCACTCTGTCAGTAGCCAGATTGAAATATTAATTTAGAGGTCAAATATTTTTCCTTCATGTTGCTAGGAGCTTGCCTGTAAAACTCAACAGGACTTTAAACACCATTGATGAAAAAGAAATACCACACAGATAATTCATTGGTTCTGTTTTAGGAAAACTTTAAAGACTTAAAAAGGCAAAAAACCAAAATGTGAACTTGTGCTCATACATGACTTAAATTCAGGACAGCTCCCCAGCAAGGCAGAATCCCAAGTGTGAGCTGTTGCTCAAGCTGCTGTGGAGATTGTGGGTGAGAACGAAGCAGCTCTGGTTGCCTATCTGCAAAGCTGTGTCAGGAGCTAAGAACCCCTGGGTGTTGCCTGTTCACTGACTGCTGGGCCTGAGGGAGGGTTTGAAATGCCCCAAAGTGACTCAAGGAATGTGCAGTGAACATGGCTAGGATGGTACAGATGAGCTGTGGGTGCCAGTGTCCTTCACTGGCTACAAAAAGTGAATGATGAAAACTTCCCAGGTAAAGGGGTTCAAGCTCAGTTTCAGACCCCAGAGCTGTGGAGGGGTCTCAGGGAGAGGAGGCTCATTCTCCTGTTTGGGCGCTTGGGTTTGTGTAGATGTTGGTACACTGGCAATAATACCTTCACAGCTATCTCACTTTTAATGTACACAGTGCTGAGTTGGTCCTCTCCTGCCTGAAATGCCAGACAGAGGGGTTTGCCCCTTCCTGATGGTGGCTCTAGGTGCATCACTGGAGGAAAGGATGGAGGGGGTTTAGGCAGAAGAGTTCCTGCCCATAGGGAGAGAAGGAAATTGGAGGCTTGAGAACACTTACAGACAAAGGAGTCCAAAATCTTTATACCTAGAAAAGAGGTTCATGGTTCCTGTGATTCACCATGAATGATTTTTGCAACTTTGCTTCATTTCATGCAGAAACCAACTTCACACATGGAGTGAATCAAACTGGAAGGTAGGAAGAGAAGGGACTGCCTTCTGTCTGAAAAAGTTCAGTGCTGCTGTGAAGGACTGGGTTATAGCAATCCCACTGAACTCCTACTTTGTTTAAATACACAGAATATAGAAGTTGGGATTGCAGTTACAGGCATGCTGAGTGCTCAGTATTGACAGAAGTTGAATGCTTTGGATATGTAAAGCCCAAGTAATATGAAGAGTTCTAGAAAATAACAGATTGTATTCCTTGCTAACTGGGCACCAGATCACTAAATATGTGCTATGGTTTTCTGTCTTGAAGTTCTTAATCTGAAAATTTCAGATAATATAATTCTTTTCTTAGAAGGAGTCTGATGAGAATGAGCTAATATTTCTGATGCTTGAGATCATGTCAAGGAATACCAGAAGAAATCCACCAGTAAACTAATTGCTTCTGTTACCTGTGTATGTTTGAATGGGGCATGGTAAACTAAAGCATATGGTCACACAGTGAACACAGAGGAGAAAGCTAGATTTTAAGTATCTGGTCATTGAATGAACTTTGCCATCCATCTTTTACATCAAAAGGGGCAAAAGTCTTGCAGAAGAGTTTGGATAAGGTCATGTAAAAAAGAATTACATCATATTGCAGACACATGGGAGGCTATCCATTAAGTAAGCCACTTAAGTATCCCTTAAATGGCTTTCTGTAAGTTTTTTAAATGTTTATTTAGATATAGCTGAAGTTGCTGTAAGCAACTGTGGTTTTTTAATATATCCTTAATTTTTGCTTTTACAGCTCCTACCTGTTTAGTTTGTAAATGTTCTATGTTGCAGCTCCTTTGCAAACACTGTTTTCTGTTAAACTGCTGATTCCAGAGTGAATCAATACATATCAATTATGGACTAAAATTGCATCTTAAAATTACTCAGGGGCAAAAAAATTAAGAATATTACACTAAATATGTTTTACTTGCCCAGATAATTGATTAAATAAATTTTGAGTCTGTGCCAGAAGTATAAATCACCACATGTCTCATGTCTCTCTACTGTGCAGTTGCTCAGCCCATCTAAGTTCTCCACTACTTAAAACATTGAGCATTAAATGTATTTTCACCTGTGTGTAAAATCTGAATAACAGCATTGTACCTTCTTGCTGCTTTTCAAGGTTTTTCCACAGCTTAATTAACTCCCATCTAGGACTTCAGTAATGCAGATAAAATAACTGGATTAATCTTTTTGCTGCGCATGCTTTTGTTCTAGTATATGTTGCAACAAAAGCTTTCCTGTGCTGTACGTGTATAGTTTTTGTTTGAAGGTTGCTAGCATTAGCTGTTCAGTTTTTGTTAATGTTAGATTAATGCTGCAGCACTGCTGCAAAGGCACAGCAGTGATCTGTGTGCATGGGTAGGGACTGGCTTCCTCTTTGGTTGCTTTTTTTGTGTGTATATGTTTATTTGTATTTTTGGGGGGTTTTATTTGATTAATATTTTTTTTTCTGTTCTGGGGTGGGTTTTGTTTTGTTTTATTTTTGTTTTGTGTGTTAATGCTTTAGGATTAGTCAATCTATTGCCTGCTGCAGAGGTACTTGTTTGTCCTTGGGGAGATGAGAGGTGTTTTCAGAAGCTGTTGTACAGACTCTGAATAAGTGATTTGTACCAGTGTCTTCCCTTCAAAGTAGATGGCTCCCAGCCTTGATTGGAGTGAAAAGTGATTTCTACCATATGACTCAAAGATTTGATAGCATCTCTAAACCTGGATGGGTCAGGGGGAGAAATCTGTGTGAGTTTAAAACTTGGCATGAATCCAGGTTAGTCTTCAGCAGTTTAAATGCCCTTAAATGAGCAGGGTGCCTGCAGGTGCACAGCTCTAATAGCACTGCTTTGTCCCTGGGCAAAGTTCAGGTTTACCCTTTAAAAAAAAAAACAAACAAAACATTTAGAGTTTAGTGGTTTAGTATTTAATCACTCCTGTGGGTAATGCAAAGTCTCAGATGTAATATATTACCAGGCTTTCCTTTTGAGATGTTTCCATACAAACTTCATAATGAAGTGTGAGCCAGAGGGGTAGAATTGGAAACTTAAGTCATTTTTACCCTAATTATGTCAAAGGTACTTTGCCAACAGGTACAGTAACCAAGCACATCACAGTAATGTGTGGGTTTGCATCAGTTTGGGAATCTAAATTATAGCTTAGGCATAGTATAACACTGGTAGAAATCTATTCCAGATCTGGCTCATCTAAATATCAATAATGTAAATTTATGTCCCTTTTCTTCCAGGGACATAAAGAGAAGGTTCTTTAGCTGTTCTGGTGACTGCATCTGGCTACACATTTAAAGAGAAATCATTTTTCTCAAGTGTGAAAAACTCTGGAAACTGTCAATTTTAAGTTATTATAGTAGATATGCATATTTAAAATTAATTCTGGAATTGAGATAGCAGCAGCAAAAGTCAGTACATGTTTTTTTTAATGTAGCTTTCTCAAATGACTTCTATTCTGGTATAACTTGAGTGAAATAATTTAAAATCAAAATATCTAGGTTTCATTTTAGTGCACTCAATATGTTTTTGTAAGGCTTTGCATTTGAGTTTCAGATCTCATCTGAAGATCAACTCAATAACACTTCTGGCCTTCTGGTTCAGGGAGTCTTTTGTTGCAGAATGCTTCCTTTTGTTAAGCAGTTTTTCTTTCTCAGTCAATAGAAATTTGTTCAGGTGGGGTAGGGGAAAAGATCAGTTCAAGCTTTACAGTATGTTGTTGTTGTTTTTAGTTCAAAGCAGAGATTGTGGACAATGTGGTACCCAGACCCCTGGTGACCAGGCTGTTCCTTGCAGTGACCACTTTGCAGTGACTTTGCTGTCAGTGTATTTTCCAACAGCAAGGTGACACTGCCATGAGAAGATCTGTCAGATTTGGCAATAATTAGCATCACTGGAGGCTTAGCAGAAAGCTCAAGGTCAAACTGTTTCCTTGCACTATTTCCTTTTTTCCTCTTCTAGGGATGTGATCCCTGCAGAGAGGGGTTGGGGAATTCCTGGGGTTAAATGGGGAGGGGTAGATTTTTGCACTTTTCTAGATAATTAGAGGCCTTTAGTCTCTGAAGCTCCCATTCTGCATCTTTCATGAGCACTGATTTTTCCCTGGAAAAAAATTGGGGAAGGGAGAGAGAGCAACCAGAGAAGGCTGCAGGACACTTAATATATTAGAACTTCAGCTAAAATCTCAAACACATGCAAAGAGAAAATGTGCTTAGGGGACTTGGTATTTTTTAAGTGTTTGTTTTCTTCAGAAGACCAGCCTGCCACTGGGTTGTTTTAGCAGTGTCCAGTCAGCAGAGTCTCAGCCATGAAACAGCAGTGACCTTGCCAGGGCAGGGATATTTCTTTATCAGTGTTTAAGCACTGCTCAGATCCTTCTCTCTCTGTGATCGTGCTCAGGTTAGTGATTTTATGTTACTTCTTTTAAGAGCTGAATGTTGCATTTTTTAAAGGGAAAATGTAAATGAAGAAACTAGATTGAAGTGATGTTTTGGACTCCTCAATTCAAAAATATTACTTTAAATGCAAAGGCTGAAATTAAGCATGTTAATCTTTTCTTAGAGTCGAGATTTCCTCACTCTTCACTGCCAGAATAATAGCAGAGCTGTTCCCACCATCACTGTCTGCATGGTGTGTAAGGGAAGCAGGTGATATTGCAAGTAATAAGTTGGTCTGGAAAATTATTTATTCAAATGTAATTAAAAAAAGCTGTAGGATAAAGAACTGAGTAAGACCTGTTATTCTATGATAATAACTACTCTTCTAAAAACCATCAGTTTCTGGAGTCATTTTGGTAAAGAGTGTTAGCAGTTTCTGCCTTGCTCACAAGTTCTTAGGAATGATCTGTTTACTACATACAAGATTAATTTTTTTACAAGTATTGATGAAAAATGATCAGCCACTGGTTTTGTTGGGGTTATTTTTTCAAAGTAGAATATTGTAATAAAACAGTAAAATACAGAAAACGTGGTGCTTGCTTATTGGTGAGATGACCAAAGCAAAGGTCAAATAATCAGTTAGACCTTGACATATAACTCTTAAATTTTGGTTTGGAGCATTCTCACTTATTGGCAAACAGAAGCATTTGGAAGCAGATCAGACCACTGCCCTCCTGCTCTTTTTGACTGTTAGGAAGCTGTTTCCCAATTTTTTTTCCAAAGAAAAGAGAAACTAGATGGGCTCAGTTTTATATATGGACTGGTAGTTCTGGGCTCCCACATTCAAACATGATGTTCTTCAGGTAGGGATTACTTACACAAGGTCAAAATTTACTGCAGGAGGGTTCCTGGGGCCAGTGGTCAGGGAGCTGTGGGTGGGGAACAGGATCAGAGCCAGCCAAGAGTGGATGGGCAAGGCTGTGGGGACTGGGATGGACCAGGACTGGTTGTCTGGCTTGGTGGGGTGGGATTTGCAAGCTGGCATCTGAAGTCCTGCCATTGATATGCCAGTGAAATGTAACATAATGGGCAGTATTAACTCTGGCAGACTCAGAGCCATTAGCTGACATGATGCACCACAAAAGCTTAAGGTGAGTTTTAGGAACTGAGGCCAACTCCATACAACACCATTTGACCTGTTGTGGCATTTATTGACAGTACATGGGCTCACAAATGTGCAGTCTTGTAGCTGTCTCTTTTCTCTGAAGCACTTGGGGGTGTCACAGAGAAGGGCAGGCTTTGGGGGACACCTGGATGAGAGATCCATGGCTGTATCCCTTCAGTAGCTCTGGCAGTGACTGTGCTGCACATGGACTGGAGGTTTCCTTTTTGCTGCTGGAGTAACAAAGCTTACAATTGGGTTCCTGCTGTGCTGAGTTAGAGAGAAGAGGCTTAGGTGCTCTTGCTCTCTCAGAAGACCTGAGTGCTAAGTCTATTCACTTCAATTTATATTGAAAGTTGAAGAATGTGTTACAGTGCCTTTCAGGTTTGAATGTTTATTTCAGAAGGTTTATTACAAGCTTTTGATGATCTCTGCTAGCTGCTTAAACTGTATTTGTCTAAATAGCACAATTTCAGTCTCTATACATCATTGATTTCTAAATACAGAAACACTTGACTAAACCAAGGGGGGGGCAAAACCCTTATTTAGTCATTTACAACTCCTGCCTTCCTAGTTTGAGCTCCATAGTGTCTTCTAAAACCTAAGATATGGAATTACTGTAAGTGTTCTCTATTGTCTTACTGAACTCTGTAATTCATGTCAGAGTCTCAGAGCTTGCTTTAGGAAAACCTGGGGTTAGTCTTTTCCTTAATATTGCTGTGCTTGAGTAGACTTGTATCTTGTCCAGCAGTTCTTGCACAGAGCAGGCCATAGACACAGCCTGTGCTTCTTCCTGTGCAACAGGAAAACAAACCACCAGTGTCTGAAAGTTGACTGGACTACAAGGCAGAAAGTGGCTGGAAGAACTCAATCTGAAATGTGTGTGCCTGGTGGAATCTGCTTTATGTCTCTCAGGTTGTCTAACAAAGAAAACAGTCAGTAAGTTACGTTACTGTGCAAAATGTAAAGTAAGAGTAGTGAAAATAAATTGAATAGATTAAAAAATATTATCTAGTCTAATAGTTCTAATACAATAACATCAACAGTTGCTTTAAAAATATCAAAACTCACTTTTATAGTTCTAAGTGTATTACAAATGTACTTTGTCATTAGTTGGAGTTGCAAAAATAACATTGTTATACTGTTGTTGAAATCCTTCTCATCACTGGAGAGATCATCTTCATGCAGTGTTCTCCAAATTATTCTAAATATAACATGCAATGTCTCTTTATTTGTTCCTTTATCTCCTCTCAGCCCACTGGAATTTGTGGCCACAAGCTGTGTAATGATAAAGTTTGGCTATTGATTTATTGCTCAATGCCTCCTTGCTGGCATGCTGAACTCATGGGCATGATTCCCTTTTGAATCCCACTGGGAACAGAGTTCAAGAACTGCACTGTTTGCCTAAAATATCCTAATTACAGAGTGGTCATCAATCACAGGTTTGGCTGTGTGCAGTCCCTCCCACTGGTAGCTCTAACAGGGTCTGTCCTGCTGCCTGTGAATGCATTTGGTCTTGTGCTTGTTCAGAGATCTTTCAGCTAATTTCCCCATCCTCATAGGAAACCATATCAGTTTATAAAGTCCCAAGAACCTTTCCAACCCAAACAAACAACCCTGAGGGCAGGGGGAAAGACCCATTCACCTGCCTGCTCTGCCCTTGTTGTTCAAGGACATTTTGCCTCTGCAGAATCCCTACCAGCCCTCAGGACAGAGATGTTTGGTATCACTGAGGCCATGATCTGCTTTATTGCTTTGAGCAGATGCACACAAAAGCTGTGTAACATTAGCCAGTGTGGGAGTTGTGGGCAGTATTTTTTTCCAGAGGAGTGTATCATTTGCAGAATGATTGGCAGTCTTTGGTTCTGGTGTTAGAATGAGCATTTAACCAAAATGGCAGTGGATGGATCTTAATTTGTGCACACAACACTCTTCTGGTTTTTCATCCCTGTGGTTTTTCAGCCTCATTGTTGCAACACATGGCAGCTCTTGGGAAAGAGAAGTTATTTGTTATAAGCTTGGGAAATGTAATTTATTATTCTAACAACTTTTATGGGTTGGTAGATAAAATGGCATCACTCTTCTTACCTATATTTTGGCTCTGGAAATGTGATTAGTACAAGATGTCTTAAAAAAATTAGCATATCAATATGTGATAGGTAGTGGTATGCTGTTCCTATCTTTCACCTCACTGAGGCAGGGATCAAAATGACAAAGCATTTATGGTGCTCCAAAAACCCTGATATAAGTGTTCTATGCATTGGCTCCATATATTAGCTGGTGGGAAACTTAGGTTTTGGGTTGATTTTTTTCAAGTTGCTTTTCTTAGTGGATATTTACTAAGAGCACTTTCATCAAAGAAGTTGTGCATATTAATTTATAAGGGTTAAACTCCTGTGGTACAGGAGTTCCCTCAGCTGCAGCCTGTTTTGAAATACAGAGTGTGCTAAGCAAGTACACTTCTTTCACATCATTTCACATATATCCAGTTTCTACATATTTCTATACCCAGTTTTGATGCCTGTTGAGGGCAGGATCTCAGATGATGTGGATCCTCACAAGAATGTCTGTACTGAGCCAGAGCCCCTTTTGTCTTATGTTTTTGTGATATTCAGGATGGAGGTATACAATAGGCAAGATCTCAACTCTGGATATGTTGACAAAGTTTTTTATAAAATCATCTCCCGATGAAGCAGATAATCTGTCCTAGGATGTTTGAATTTATTAAAGATGCATAGTACAGCTTTTGTTGAACATTAGAGGGTGTTCAAGTAGCATAGAAGCAGGGGATCTTTTGGGCTCAGAGTGATTGGAGAGGTAATTACTGTAATTGTACTACACTTTTCTTTTCATCACAGCTTGATGCATATACTGTATATTTTACTTAATATTTGTATAAAACCTGTAATCTTAAATAACACATGCTGTTCCTTGGTGCATGAAGGTCTACAGTCTGTTTAAAAGGGAAAATTTGATGTACTTCATGGTTGGAGAGATGCAATGTGAGCAGTAACAGAAGACAGAAAGATGGTTCAGAGCTGCCAGTCATTACCATTAGGGAAGTGTTGATGGAAACTCTCTTGTAAAAACCAGATGGGTCAGCTTTGAAAGTTCTAACACTAGCTAATAATTTAGATTAGTCATCCAAGTCTAGCTCTTCCTTTTCCCTGAGTCTTTCTGCCTGGATGCTGACAGCACTGTTTTCAAATGGGGAAGAGAGAGCCAGAAGGAAAAGCAGGTCCCTACTGCAGTAGCTTTTCATAGCACACAGAGTAGCTCTGGGCCAGGAGAGAAAGAACATGATTTGGTAGCTGTTGGCCCAGGTGTGAAAGGTTCTCTGCTTCCTTTCCCTTAAGAGATTCACTCTGTCAGTAGGCAGTGAAGAGCCACCTGTGTCCTGACAGCTGTCCTGGAAGTCGTTCACCTGGCTGAAGAACTCAGCTTTCTGAACTCAAGCTTGAGCATGCAGTTATAGAGCTTAGTGCTGCCTTCCTTTTCCATGCCAGCCTTCTCAGGAGATCAGTCCTGGTGTCTCAGTCCTGCAGGGGCAAAGCTGATCAGAGGTTTTGGGTCTTGATTTTATAACATTTCTTGGCCTTCAAGAGTTGTTTGAAGAAAAATGAAATCCTAGAAATGTCTGCATTCAGTTTCGCTCACCTTTCCACAAGAGAATCATAAGAACAGATTCCCCAAAGTATATAAACAGGTGGTGTAGAAGATAATCTGTTGGCACTGTTTTTTCTTACATTTTTCAATCCAGTGGGGAGGGCTAATCTTTTGGCCTTGAGTTCCTCCTCTGCCCTCCCAATGAATGATGGAGAAGAGAGAATTAGGCACAGATCTAAGCTGATTTGCCAAGAGATTTTTGGATTTTTTAGTGTTTTTTTTTTTCTTCCCTTCTACAGGGAAAAAAGCCCCCTGTCTGAACTGGGAGATTAAGTGGAAGTGGTGTGTAAATAGTGAATTTCAAGGAGTGGGAATGTGTTCTTAAAAGGACTGGGAGTGTAGCTGCCCCAGAAGAGCAATAGCCACTCCTGTGTTTAATGCTGCTTGGGAAGCTGGAACTTGAGGAAGACTTTCTTCTGCTTATGGAAATCCAAACCAGTATCTAGGTGTTTCCACAAAGTACAGGTACCACTGAGTTCCTGTGCCCTTATGTCTGCAGTTGCAGGTTACAATGTTTTATTCCTGCTTCTTTTTTCCCATGAAAGAAGAGAAAACTAATACAGAGCAAGAAATGCCCTCTTGCTAACAACACATTTGCTGGCCTGCTGTCCTGCCTGCTTCAACCCCCAGAGACAAAATCTTCCCTACATTTTGTGAGGCTATGGAGTTTATCATTCCTAGTAATGGTACGATGTACAGGACTGTCTGAAAAGGGTTTGTCCTTTTGTTTTTAACTTGGAGATGTTTGTCCTTTCTCTTGTTAACCCTTTCCAGACTGCAAATCAAAGATGTAGCTTCAGCTTCTGAGTCTTTACATTAAAAAAAACTTCAAAACCAAGTTTTTGTTACTTAATACCAAGGCAGATAAAAGCCTGAGAGATCATGTAACACTGTGCCCTTGCTTTCACCAGTGATCTAACATTGGTGCTCAGTGTGAGATTTCTGCTATTTTTAAATTTAAAAAAACCCACTTTAATAGGAGTGGGATACAGCTGTGTCAGCATGTTTTGCACAGTCCTCTACATCCCCTGTTCCAGAGGTTTATCTGTGAAAGTGATACATGGGCACTGAAATTAGATGCCTTGGAAAATCCTGGCTCTCAGTGCTGGAGCAGAAAACTGTGCTGAAAGCTTGAGACCAACCAGAATCCAGCACAGTTTTCTGTGAGCTTTTTCTTTTCTTTTTTTTCTTTTCTGTCAGAATCCACAGAAAGAACTAAGTGTTGAGTGGCAAGTCTGAGGCGGTCCCCAAAGCAAAACAAGAGGGAGTATCACTTTGCAAGTGATTTCTGGAGCAACTCCAGACCTTAGAACAAGCTGTATGGCTCCTAACCCACCCTTCCTGGACTTGGTCCTTGCCATTAGCAAGGGACTTTCAGTCTGAGAAATGACAGCCAGCTATGGCTTCAGACAAAAGGAGAAAAATAGGCATTGTCTAGAGGGGGAAACTACTGGAGCTGTGCAAGAATCTTGCTGCAGAGTTGTCTGTGGAGTGGAAACCATGAAACATGGCTGTTAGATCCTAATGATATAGGATCTTTGGATAAAGCAATATATAGATTCCCTCTATCAATACCTCCAAACAGGTGCTGTTGTTAGATCCCCATTCACTGTCCACATCTCCTGCAGTACACAGGTGATTTTATTAATTTAGGGCCTTGGCTTTTTTTGCTAAATATAAATGTTTGATTTCATCTTAAAAATATTTCTAAATATTGAAAAGTCTCCTGGGTTACAGAAATATTAGTCAGTGTTTAGAAAAATAGAGGCTGGAAATGCATTCTGCATTCCCTCCAGAGACAGCAAAAAACCTATATGCTGTCTTATGCAGTGTCATGGTTTGTGACTAAAACCAGACCTGGTGTAGTAAGTGCTATACTAGGAAGCCTGAATTAAATATGCAGCCTCATTTAGTGGAAACTGATTTTGGAAGGATGTTAGCTGATCTTGAAAAGATAGTCATTAAAGACATGTCTGTGTGAGGGGAAAAAAAAACAAACTATAGCTGCTAGGGAAATAATCTGGGAACCATGATTTCATTTGCAAGTGTGCTTCAGTGACTTGGTGTTCATGTTAATACTCTCCAATATTTTCTCCATACTGCATCATATCACCATACTGGCAGAAGTTAAGATCCTAAATGTCATTAATTTGTAAGAGATTCACCTGTTTAGCTGGTGAATGATCCTCAACCATGTGTTACCAGGAATAGGGAAGTGAAATAGTTTGGGGACTGGATAGCTAACAGAGAAGGTGTAATATCCCCTGAATCTCAAAGGATCATTGTCATCTCTCATGAATAACTGCTTTGTTCCTGCTAGGACAGCCAGTGTGTCTGGCAGACTTTATGCAAAGAAATTGGAAGATATTTAATAGTGCCTTGCAGCTGAAAAAATCATCTTTTGTGGACTAGGTAGCAGTACCAAGGAGAAAACTTGCCCCAAGGTTTGCAGGGTCAATAGCATGGAGGAAAAACCTGTCCCTAGAATATCCTTGTCCATTGTATATATATTTTTTTCTCCTTTTTCTCTTTGTTTTTTCCACTTGATACTAGTTATGAAACACCTTGTGGTCTCTTCAAGCATCAGAACTGGTTTGAGCAGGTAATAAATGATGTCTTGCAGATTGGAAAGGTTGCTGCTATGTATCTTCACAGAGCTCTTCAGAGCCAGATAAAATATGTGAAGGAAGCAACAGAAGCAATATTCATGCCTTTCTGCCAAGAAGGCTTGGCAATGCTGATTAGCATAAGAGGAGGATTTTAAACATAATTATTTCTTCATCAGGATGTTTCAAGTTATCAAATTCAGCTCTCTGGTCATAGCAACTCAAACATACCAGCATGAAAGGGTGGTCATGTTCCTGAACTTCAGAGCAAAGCTAGAAAACCTGGCTAATTCTTCTGTTGAAGTCAAAACATGACTGTGAATTTATTGTCTCTAGCATCTTAGTACTTGCATGTTTTGGTTCTGTTGCTGCCTTTGGTGCATTTTTCTTACGTTCCTTAAAATTAAAATTATAAGTAGATCTGTGTTTAGCCTATTAAGGGAAGAGAATCTGCCTAAAAGGTTACTACATCCAGGGGGAAACCATTCTGGCAGTGCTAACTGTGGGGATATACAGATGAAGCATATATTCTCTCTGGTCCTAAATCAAAGCATTGATTATTTTGGTCATTTGTTGAGTTGGAAGCCTTCTTGGATGAGACCCACAATGATACTTGTACTTTGAAAAGGTGTTCCTAAGAGCCATAACCAAAGTTTTTCTCAGTGTGATAAATATTTATTTTTCTTTTCAAGCATAAATATTGACATTAGTACTGTTACAAGGAAGGTGAAGAAATTGTATGTCCTCTAATGAGATCTGCTTGTTAAAATGTCATGGTATACTGAAAACATTGATATGGGCTTTTACCAAGTAATTTATGTTGGCCACTTGGTGGCAGATTTGAGCAGGTGTCTTTTCCAGTGGTCAGAATTAAATAAAAACATGTTGTTCTGAAATCTGTGCTGTCCATATTTAAAGAGTAATTACATTTCATACACTGGAGTTGATAATGCAGCAAAAATCCTCTTTTGATAATTCTTATAGAGTCATTACAATAAAGAATAGGCATATTTCCCTCTCCTTCTCCCTCTGCTTTTCCCTTTCCTTTTCCTTCTCTGATCCAGCAAGATGTATGTGCTTGATCATCACAGAATATTTTCCAGGTTTAGAAATGTAATTTTCTATCAGAAGTTTTCATTATATTGAATTGGAGATCTGGCCTGGCTGTGATGAGACACTAAGGAAAAACACCAGGTAGGCATAATTCCTCTGTAATTGAGGAAAGCAGAGTGAAGTAAAGGTTGTAAAAGTTGTACCAGCAGATTAATTTCCAGGGCTGCTTATTATCAGAAGAATGTGACAGTTGCTGTTATGATGGGAAGCTGCCATCCATCTTAATGGATCTGGACACATTATTAGGAAGAAAAGGAAGTAGTTTACAGTTGGGGTAGGGTAGATGTTTTAGTCTGTTATTTTGTGAATCTTTGACTGCTGACAAAGACTTCCAAGCAGAAAGAAAGTAGTGCTGTGGATTTGCCAACACTATTTGCATAAGAAAAAAAGTTCTTTCCTCAGAGAGAAAATCTTCAAAGGTTTTCTGGCAGTTTGGCCCATTTTTGGTGCTGAGGTGTTCATGAGCATTAGTGGCCCATTTTTATTCATCTCCCCAGGGGAAATGAGACTTTTGCAGCCTAGGATCTCTGAATGCAGGTAGTGGGATGCAGGTGATCGTTTCAAAATCAATTGTCCAATTCAAGCCAAATTTGACAGAAAAATGTAATTCCAGTGATTATGGTACTGAAGGCTTTGCAAAGGGGAGAGTCAGCTATAGTTCAGTTTGAGGAATATTAGACACTGGTGAATTCACATGGGAAAGGGCCCAAGCTGGATTGGTGCATGTAGGCACATGGTTTGGGGTAATTGGGAGTGGGGCTGGGCCAGCCTCATCCCAAATGGGTACAGCTGTGAGAATCAGGGGAGCAGGATTGAAGGTGATGAGCCATGGAGTGCCCAGGTGCACTGACCAACCACCAAAGGGAACAGAGGGCACACAGGTGCAATGTGTGAACATGAGGGGTATAAAAGGCTGGGCTAAAGAACAAGAAGGGCAGATGCTTACAGCCTTCTGAAGTGGTCTGGTGTTGCTCTGCAAGGGTTGAAGCCTTCTGGAATTGTGGTGATACTCTGTGTGTTGTGGCTGTCTCAACTGTGACTAACACTGCAACAGGTACATTTACCAATACTTTTCTTATTCTGCTTCTTGTTAATAAAAGGTTGTCAAGGAAGATTAGAACAACCTCATCAGCTTCTGTTTTGTTTTTGTGTCTGATCTAGTTCTAGGAGGATTCAGACTGGCACAGGGAGCCAGTAATAGAGCTGTGTGCAGCATCGTGTTCTGCTTAGTTTCTTTCAGAACATAACTTTGTTTCTAACATTGCTTCTGATTTTTGTAAATATTGCTCCTATTGTTTGTAGATTTTAAGGAAAAAACAGAAGCTCATTCTTCAAAATGCTTATTTGACTTAAGGCTCATGTGATGAAGTCAAGCCAAGAAACACCTTTTATATTGTCCCTACGAGCTTTTAAAAATGTGTGTCCTTTTTAAAGTATCTTGGAGGTCTTGTTTCCAGCCTGAGAGTGTATTGATTCCACAGTATGCACTGCCTCCTCTTCCATGCCTCTCAGTTTCTGCAGCTGGGAAGACAGGCAAATTCCAGGAAAATCCCACCTAAGGATCACTTGATGTTTTCACAGCTTTGACACAGTTGATGAGTGCTGTCCTTTGAGTTGGCCTTTATCAGAAGAAGAAAGATAATCTCTTTACCAGTATTTGTCTCAATTCAAATGAATTTTATAGAGGCTTACAGATGTACGTATGAAGCCATTTCTTTTTCTTCTTCTAACTCCCATGTTCATGTCTGTACCTCCCTTAATTGCATTGGATGCAGAAATCTCTCTTTTAATAGAATGAGCACCACATTTTTCAGTGTCACCACAGTCCCATCCATCAAGAACTTTATCTGTCATCTAATTGTGTTAGCCTTGAGTGGTTTCTCTAGGTCAGCAGAACACAGGAAGAAAAAAGGCTTTACCAGTTCTGTCTCTGTACTTTAAATGTAGAAACTGATTGCATATATAGGCAAATAAGCACAGAGCCTATCATATGGGAAATCAGTCTCCCCATTACAGTGGGCAACAAAACAACCCATATCCTCCTGGGGCTCCTTTTGACCTCTTCCTAGAACACACTTTCAGAAGCCATGTCAGTATTTGTGCTACTCATATTGAAGGTACTAAACAAGGAAACTTATATATTTCCTTGGTAAAATCCAAGGCTAGTTAAGTCCTTGTAGAACACAGCAGAGTCCCCACTAGCTTCTTTCACTTGAGCTCTAGCATCATCTAAGAAATTTAGAAGAAAAGATCATGAAAATTTCTGGACATAAGATGATTCAGTGACTTTTCCTTGCATAAAAGACAGAAATGTGTTATTTGGGCACAGATTTGGAGGGAAAAAAAAATCAGTAAGAATTCTTTTGCGGCACGGACTGATGGTGTATTTTTTATGATCCCAGAAATAGGTTGCCTTATTATATAGGTCATCTCAGTCTGCTTTTGACACAAAATAATCATTGAAAAGAATTCTATTCCTTTGTGAAAACATGTCCCAGATTTTGCTGAACACTTTGTATTTTTGAAGAGTCTGTTTTAAAAACCCAGACAAACCATTAGCAGGACTTACAGAGCCTTAGAATCTCTATTTAAAGACTTTAGTTCTTAATTTGACCCAGCTTTCATGTAATTACGTCTGGAAAGATGTTACATACTAAGTCCCTAGCTTCATTGAACATGAGCAACAGTTTCCACTGTTCCAATTACAGCAAACAGGTCTAATTCAGTGGCAGTTTGCAAATCCATCGAGAGTGGTGCAAGATGTGGTTATCACACAGTACTGTAGCATATAGAAAGAAGAATGAAAAATGCCCTTCACATACACATAGGTCACTGCTCAGGACCATTTAATCCTGGGGTGGTAGCAGGAAGGTGTTTTGCTGTCTGCCATGCTATAATTTCTGCTGCTTGTTAAATACAATGGACAAGGATAATGGTAAAAATTCAGGTCTGTTGTAAGTGCCTTTAAGTAATCTGTAACAACAGTTGTCTGTTTAATCTAGATGTTATAAGGCATTTTGCAATATAACCCTCTATCTTTTACCTTTATCTTTGCTGGAGAAGGTGAGCTTTACATAATGTCTTTTGTTTCTTATTTGCAGCTAGTGTCAAGAAAGTAGAAACTGGTATTTGCCTTTTGAATAAAGGCATTGAAATTAATAAATAATTGAATTTAAAATTGAGAATTATCTAGGCATAAAATTTGTTTCAAAATTTGTCTTCACAGTGCCACTGTGTATGTATTCCTTTTCTGCATGATAGTTGATTAATCTGTTTTGACAGCAACTTAATTTTACTAGCTAAGATAGAGGACTGAGCATCTATTAGCAAGTATTTCTTGTGAGGCATTTGCCTGGGGCTAGTTTCTTATTTAAATGAAGAACCTTCTAAAGCACATCAGCTAAGTAAATGTACCTGGGTGTGTTTGAAATATTATGTCTCTGTTACTAATCAGAGAACAGCATAAAAATGAGACTGAAAATCAGTGTCTGAAAACCAGTTTTAAGATAGGGTTCTTCTCTTCTCCTTTTGAAAAGAAGCTAATTAGTATTTGCTTCTTCCTCCTTTTACTTTTATTATGTTTTTCTTCTAGGATGCCCTTATTTTAGCTATCCCCATATGCATTTATGAACTTGACTATTTGCAATGTACTATGATTTTAAAAATGGCGACATTTGTGTTATTTTGGCTGATCAGAGATGGACTGTTGAGGAATCCTAACATTTGAAAGAAATGGGAGCCAGCAGCTTCTCCTGTCCACATCTCTACCCTGAGCAGGGAAATCGCGTGTAAAGGCTGAAGTAGTGCATGAGGGTGCAAATGTAACAGGAATGAAGGGTGCAGCAGCTGAGGGACAGCGGGTGTCACACTCACTGCAGCCAGGGGACAGCAGGGTGTCACACTCATTGCACCCACAGCAGCCAGGGGACAGCACGGTGTCACACTCACTGCAGCCAGGGGACAGCACGGTGTCACACTCATTGCACCCACAGCAGCAGGGACAGCACAGTGTCACACTCACTGCAGCCAGGGGACAGCAGGGTGTCACACTCATTGCACCCACAGCAGCCAGGGGACAGCGCGGTGTCACACTCATTGCAGCCAGGGGACAGCGTGGTGTCACGCTCATTGCACCCACAGCAGCAGGGGGAGCGCGGTGTCTCACACACAGCGCACCC
>VWZV01001766.1:1081341-1114867 GCA_013397155.1 Irena cyanogastra
CGGTGTCACACTCATTGCACCCACAGCAGCCAGGGGACAGCGCGGTGTCACACTCATTGCAGCCAGGGGACAGCACGGTGTCACACTCATTGCACCCACAGCAGCCAGGGGACAGCACGGTGTCACACCCACAGCAGCTGAGGGGCAGCACAGTGTCACACTCATTGCAGCCAGGGGACAGCGTGGTGTCACACTCATTGCAGCCAGGGGACAGCGCGGTGTCACACGCGTTGCGCCCACTGCTGCCCTTGCACACAGCCAGGGCCACCCAAGCTTCTGTCAGGAGCAGTCTGTGGAGATAAAACTACGGCTGCTTAAATAAGAAGAGTTGCTCCATGTGCTGGGGGAGTTTAAATTATTTTGTGTACAGGTGATGTTCTAGTCTGCTGCCCTTGAAGGCGTTTTTATATTTTTTTGGTGTTCAAATCAAGCCAGAAATGTGTTGATTCCATTTTGGAGGGGGAAAAAACACCCACAAGCAAACCAAACAACCAAAAAAAAAACCCAAAAACCCACAAACAAAAAACCCCAAAACAACAACAACAAAAAAAAGAGGAAAGCAAAACTCAACTTTTTTTTTCCTGTTTTTGCTTGTCTACTGTATTAAATTCTCAGGTAGCTGCGATGACTCTGAGACAAGTGGGTTAAGGGATAATATTGAACATCTGAGGAGGGAGAAAAATGCATGATGTCTCTGAATTCCCTTTTTATGAGGGATTAATCACCAAAATATTTAGAGAAAGAAACAGCTCTTTGAAACATGAGTTGAATTTGGATCTAGATAAAAATAAAAAACTTGTGCAGTGAAAAGATGGAATGAGTAAAAGGAAATACCTTCTGATCATAACTTACCTGCTAGAAGTAAAAAGATAACAATTTCTTAAAGAAAGAAGTCATTGGAAGCTGACCTCTAATCCTATTTTTGACCTTTCTTTATCTTTATTTTCTAACAGATAAGAGTTAAAGAGCTATCTTATTTCCTACTGAAATATTTTCCTTTCCATTTGCATTCAGTCTTAAAATGACTATTCTTCATCCTGACCTTGTGGCATTTAAATAAATGGAACCAAATGTGTATATTATCTGAACAGAAGCCACAAGAAAGGACAGCCATAAGGAGAAGCACATTTGTGTGAAATTGTTTGAGCTGTGCTGTTCTTTTGCACTGCATAACCAAATGCAAATATTGTGTTGAACGAAAAATGCTAAAGGGAGCCACAGAGTGGAGAGTAAATGAAGGAAAAGAGAGGGCACATAAGGTAAAATAATAAAAAAAAGGTAGATTCTGGCAGGGCATATGTGACAACAATGATGCAGAAATACAGAATGGAGCAGTATGTGCAGGAGAGGACAAGAAAAGTGAAAGTAATAGAGATTAAAGGGACCCAAAGAAAAAGTGGAATAAAAGAGTGACAGTAAGATGAAGAAAAAAACATAAGATTTGAAATAAGATGAAATTGAGTTTTAAGTGGCTAAATAGGGAATTAAAGCAATAAGGAAACATCATCCAGAGTTGAGATAAACTGCTGTCTTTAGCAGTTGATTCTTCATAAATTTCAAATGTTGCATGTAAATTTTCTCAAATACCATGTTAATCTAGGGGCAGTAAAATTTGGCCTTGTAAAAATTGCTACTTTCAGGGAACACTTAGCACAAAAGTAATTTACTGGACAACCCCAGCAATTTTTAGTTTAAACAAATAAAAAGCTACAAGCAATAAATGGAACTGCTCTAAGTACTTGCTAGCAAAAATCTCTTGTAAAATACTATTTCTAGGATGATGTCCCCTGTAGTTTTTTAAACATCCCAGAAGTGGTAGAGTTCCCACAATGCCTCTCAAGTAATAATTTCCCAGTTTAAGAAATCTGTGAGTATAACTTCTGAGCTCAGCTTCGGTCTTTGTCTTTTACTCATTTAATTGCACAGAAACAACTCATTCAGTATTAGCTTTTGTCCCTTGGAACACTGTTTCCAAGTCCCTTCATAAGCTGTTGTTTTGCTGAATTGCAGATGTATTTGAAACTACTTTCTTAGCTCTCTTTCCTTTCCCAGGTGGTTCTGTAGCTCTCCTGTGGTTCTTTTCTGGACTGTCTGCAGTTTCTCCTTCCTTCCCCTTCACTCTGCACAATTGAGTCTAGGTTTTATGTGGGTGCCATGGGGTGTTACAATTACTGTTGTATCTTTATCTGCATTGTCTGTGACATTTAATGTGAGGGTCAGAAATACAGGTAATCAAAGTTTGATCAGATATAGGGGTTGGGGAGGTGTTGGATAGTGACCTGTTGGACAGTTTTGGTTTTTTCTTTTTTTTTCCTCCATCTCTGGCACAATGGAAAGATTTCCCTCACCTCCACCCTGAAGAAAACCCAAACAAAGTGCTTTATGGCAGCACTGCTGAACTTGAGGACACAGCCCCCAGATTTGTTCCCATTGGTCTCTAGCTTGCAGCCAGGGAAAAGCTGGAGGGCTCTCCCAGCAAGCCCTGTGCTGCTCCAGTGCTTCCTCCAGCATGGATGTGAGCAAAGGTTGCAGCCTGCCAATGGGTTCTTCAAGCATCCACATGTGGAATGTGCTTGGAAGTGGTGTCAGCAAGCCACAAGGCTGGATGTGCTGGCAGACTGGGGAGGGAGAGGGGGTCCCAGAGCCTGGACCCCCAGGATCTGGCAGCTCCTCAGACTTCTGCTTTCAGGTGAGAAAATATGGTCTGGGAGGGCCTAAGGAGGTAGGAATGAGGCAGAGAGCAAGCTTGATCTGTCAATCAAGAGCTTGACTGTGTAAATGAGTATTTTAACTTTTGGTTTTTATAGACTGCAGCTGATACAGTTAAAGGTCTGAGATCCCCTCCATGCCCTGAGCAGGATGTAGTTTGCTGTGCTGAGCTGTTACCATTTAAGGCATGTTCAGCATGCCTATCTAAGATGCTGCTTACATGGAAAAGTATTTGGCAGGTAGTTGAAGATACCACAAATAAATAGGGATTGTTGGATGGCAAACCTCATTTGTGGACAGCTGTTAAATATTCCAATAAGACAACGGTGCAGTAGTAGTAAACCTGAGTTGCTGCAGGCCTACAATTACTTTGTTCACCAGGGTTTTTGAATTTTGTTGAGTCCTGCTCTGGAATAGATCATGGCTTTCCATGGGGATTTTGAATTTAGTTTGTATGACCATGCAAGTCTCTAATTCCAGTTCCACATCTCCGGTATTCCAGTTGCAGAAACATTTCTTGTTCTTTCAGTGCAAGTTCTGCTCCAGTCTTGCTGTGTTCTAAACAAAGACTTACTTACCAAATCTATTCAACAAGTAGGTAACTTTTACCTGAGAAACCTGGTTTTGGTTGTACTAAACCCAGACCTGAGATTCTATCTGCACCCTCAGCAGTGCCTGCCACAGGATCCTCTGGTTGTGAGACTTCTCTAGAATACTTCAATGGCTTCCAGCACATCATAATCACAGATTTCATAAAGTTTAGGAGAGGGCTTGCTATTCAATAGTTGTCATTGGATTTTTCTTCGATAAAATTGTCCAGCTGTTTTGTGAACTGAGGTAAACATTGTAAATCCTTTAGGAAATAATAAAACTTCTTTATAGTGAGATATACAGAGAAATATAATTTGTTCCAACCTGCTATATCATGCTATTTTTTGATGCCCCCCAATCCTTGTTAAAGAAAGCAGTGAACAAATATTACCAATTCATTCATCATTCCAGATTTCTTTCCTGTCCCACTCCAATTTTATCTTTTCCATGTTCATAAGTCCCACTGTATACAGTCTATGTCCTCTGCTGTAACATTTCCTATTTTGCTTTATTTCAGTTTGGGTTACTGTGCCTAATGGACTTTGCATTCATTCCCTCAGTACTTCCTAACAGTTGATATGGTCAGTGAATTTTTCACTGAAACCCTAACCTTGAGATCTCATTCCTTTGTGGTGATAACTATTTCAGACACAACCACAGCATACAGTTTCTTCCCTTACATATATCCCTTTGTTTTAATTTATATTTTGTTTTTGTCTTTCTTTTCACTCACTGCCTTGAAGCTCTTCTGCAGCATATTGAGTTGGCCTTTGTCTTTCCTCCATGGAATAGTTTATATTATCCCTCATGTTTGCTGCTGCACTTTTCATTCCCTCATCCAGACAGAACTTGCCCTTTTCCTAATTTTTTTCCTCTCTTTTTTTCCTGTTATAGCTTTAAATATGCAAGAGAAAATAAAATAGAGATTTCTCTCAGTCTTGAAGAGGTTTCCTAAAGCTTCATGCAAATTTGACTCAAGCCTGTGGGTAAACCTTAACAGCTCTAAAAATAACAGCTTTACCTTCTCCTATCACTGACAAGCTCTTCCACCTGCCCAAGTAAGATAAACCCTCTGCCTAAAGGAGGCACAGCAAAGACAAGAGCAGATACTGCAGAGGCATTTAGAAGAAGAGGTATTCACATCAGAAAGCACAGGAGAGGCAGATGCCACAAACTTAGAGGTAGAGAGGGCTGGGGAGATGGCAGGCAGGATAACAGCAGAGCAGTCAGATGTGGTTTTTACTCCAGCTTTTGCTGAGCCAACAGTGATCTCAGTTTTTACAATGTGTCTTTGCAAGGTTTTGGGGAACTCAGAGGCTGCAGATGCCCTGGCTTTTTGCTGAGCTGTGGTGGTGATAGTTACACTTCAAGGAATAGCAAGGGTTTCTAACAAGTTACTTCATAGGAACTGCTAGTTTATAGATAGGTGTCTGTAAATTCATTACCTGGTAATCCTTTTAGAGGAAATTAAAAGTGCGGAAAACACTTTGTTTGACTATTTGAAATGGCTTGAAAGATAGGATTAATGCAGTCACTTAACATTTTATGTCATGATGTTTGCTCTCTTTTTTCCCCACTTCCAGACTCTAGGTACAGCTCATTAAACATACCTGTGGCCATACAACTACAAAATATTTTGTCATTCAAGATACATCCCTCTGGTATTAAACTAGTGCTCATGCCCTATGCAGGGTTTGTTTTCTCTATTAACAAAATAGCCACAAATGTGCTTTTTAAAGAAAGGAGCTCTGCTGTTTCCAGCTTGCTCACCAAATGGACATGGTGTACTGTGAGGAATGAGAGCAATCCAATTCACTAGAGTCAGAGATTTTCATATGCCTGTTTCCCATTCACAAAGAACCACTGCCTATTTCTTGTCCAGATATTATTTGTGTAATTTACTTTTCTAAAAGACCAGCAGAAATGCTATTTCTGTTTAAAGTAAAATAACCATTTAAAGCAGTGTTTGGCTTAACAGTGAATTTACTGATTAAGCATTTGATTGTTCACTTTCAGGGTTGGTTCAAAAAACACCATAGAAACATCATAAAATGGTTTGGGTTGGAAGAGACCATGAAAATTATCCAGTACCAAGCTCCCTTCCAGGGGGAGTTCAAGTCCTTTTGCTTCCCAAAATAACCATTAATATGTGATTTGCTTTAATTATTATTAATCATGTAGCCTGTGCTTAACTGTACAGTTTTGAATAACTTGGGCTGTATTTGGCTAAATAAAAAAATGCTATTTCTAAGTGGGTAAAGAACGCTACTCCTTTATCCTAAAGGAAGCCAGATACTGTGTGAACTTGGAATATGCACAGTGTGGTGGTTTGACCTAGCTGACAATCTAGAAAGGATCTGTCATCAAATACAGCAGCTGTCCTTAACATATAATTGAAAGTGTTGTTATCATGGGTTTTCCATGTAGAGTAATTTACTTTTCTGTTCTAGGTCTATTCTTTGTGGGTTGGTTTGTGGGTTAGTGTCTTGCTTTCGTTGTTTTGGTGTTTGTTTGTTTTCCCTAGGATACGAAAAGCAATTAAATCTGAAAAAGATTGCTTAGTAAATTTAAGTAAAAGAAAATTACCAGGCTTTAATTTTGGTGGATGCATCCCATACTAATTTGTCATAAAGCCTTAAAGTCCAGTAGGTCACCATCTTTTGTTGCTCAAACTATTCTGATAATCTTTCTCTGTCATATCCAGGGGGTTTAGTTTAAAATTGTTGCTTTCTTCTGTTAGAGTCTACACAAAATGAATTCCCCAAATGCTGGCAGTGGCTTTTTTACTGTTGCCAATAATCCTTGAAATATGAAAAATCAGAATATTATGACAAGATTGATTACACAAGTTAATAATCTATGAAAACTATAGCAAAGTTTGTAAAATAAAACCTGTTAATTAATCCTATGTGCCTGAACAGATGAAGGAGAATTTGAGCTTCTTAACCAGGGCAGTAGTTTACCATCCACAGCGAGCTATTTAAGAACATTTTCTTGATGTTATTTTAGATTTTCCAGTATTTATTCATTCTTCAAAGTTATCTGTATTTGCCTTACTCAATAATGCCTTTAAAATTAGTAAATTCGACTGTACTATATCTTCAGTTTCTAAGCATCAAAATCCTGCCCTGTTTTCACCTGTCTTCTAAAACCAGAGGAGAACAAATACCCAGTTTTCCTAGCAAAGCCTCTTAACTTGTGTCTGGCAGGACTGCTGGCAGCAGCCCAAGGAATTCCTAGAACATGCTGTTAAGGCTTTGCACCAGGTGACAGGCAGTAAAGGTACCAAAGCCTACAGGTAGCATTTAGCTCCCAGCAGGCAATTCCCAGCTGTGCTGCTTTGTGTGTCAGCCATAAAATGTGTTGTCTTTCTGAAGCCTGACTAAGCAGCTTTGGATATTACAAAGGCTCTGCTGCATGTTTTAATTTACATAGATTAGTCTTTCTCCTTTTTTATTGCATTGACTAATCAGGTGAATATCTTAGCCCAGACGTGTTTATAACCTCGTGTGGCTGTGTTTGGCTACATAGATAAAATATCCTCTCATTTGCATGATTATTGCATGAAAGCAGTACTCTTAGAAGGCCCAAACACTAATTTAATACTCCTTCCCTGCCTCTCTTTTTACTTCCAGGACCCAATTGTTCAAATCCTCACCTTCTTCCACTTCTTTGCCTTGGTGAAACCTTTTCATGGCACAGGCTGAACTATTGGCTCAATTCTCAGGCTCAAAACCAGTGGTAATACTGATGTGGGTTTCTCAGGGATGGGGTTTGCTGTGGCTGAAGTTTGGCTGCTCAGCATTTGCTCCTCCCAGGTTGTGCTGGGCAAACAGGACAATCCTGCTGCGAGGAACCCATGGTGGAAACAGAGGAAGGGAAATTGGGAGCAGTAGTTTGATGTGGAGGAAGTCTTGGGGATACTAAGGACAATCTTTTGGGCATTGAAAGGCTCACTACTGAGTGGCTTTTGTGGCTGGCTGCAGCTGCTTCATGGGCTGGGGCTGGCAGGAGGAAACGCCTCAATGCTGAACTGCTCCATGCTCGAAACAGAAACTGCTCCAAGTAGAAAAATGAACAATTGATTTCACGTAAAACTCAGTAAAATAATAGTTTCATGCCTTTTTATTTCAGGAAACAAAATTGTGTCAGGGTGTTACCAAATCTGCAGAAATACATCTGTAGTAGTTGACTCAGTGAACTTTATGAATGTGGGATAAATTCGTAAAGAAACATCTGGCCTTTCAGTTTTTCCAACAGATGGGTAAGAGAATGGCACAAATTCAGGCCTGAATACTCCTTCCAAGTTTTCTTTGAGATCTGTATTAGCAGATTTAAGCTTTGGTATTTCATATAAAGTGTTCAAACCTCTGTAATGAAAACACAAGATATTGGCTTAGATTCTGCTAATGAGTCAAGCTTAGAAATAATAAATCAGTTAAAAGAAAAGCAAATTTAAGGAAGTCACATCTAAACCAATCTGTCATCTCCAGTTTTGTAAGATTTTCATAAAGCATATTGGATAAACTTTCAGCCATGACTACTTAGACAGTTCTGTGAGATGAGAATGCTGTTTGAAAATGTGGGATTTTTTTAATCTTGTTTGGAAAATGGGAAATTTTTTTTGTGGGAATAGAAATCATGTGAGAGTTTAACCTGAACTCAACAAATAATTATGGCAAAATACTTGAAAATGCCTTGGAAAACCTTTGGAAAAGTGGTGACTATTAAAATTAAGGAATTCCTAAATCTATGGGAATAGATACGAGAATTTTTCAAAACAGTGGTTAAATTGAAACGACTTTAAGCTAAATGTTGCTTAATTTAATTTCAAACTTTTTTTTATTTCACCAGAAGATGTAAGGCACTCCTCTTACCAATGAGTGAGCTAGCTGCAGCAACTGGGAAGAGCAGCAGTGACTCTCTTTAAGCCTTTTGGGGAGACACATCTGTCACAGCCTCAGCTTATCACATCTAACCCTATTACAAACCAGCAGTGGCTGCTTGCTCCCAGTGCTGTCATAAACAATCCACTTGGTTTTCCTGCACAGTCATCTAAACATTGTTCCTAGCAAAGAAAACAGAGTGAACTGTCTTCACAGATGGATGGCTCTGCACTCTGATTTATTCTATTGATTCTGCAAAAACAGCTGTTTGACTTAAACCAGGGACCATGAACTACAGGCCAAGTGGCCATCAGAGAGCAAGGGAGAATGGCTGATGATTTCAGAGACAGGTAGAGCTGTCCTTGTCCTTATGCTGTCACAATAAAACAGTCAGGATGAGGTGTTCTGTGCACTCAGGTACACTTTTGCTTTTCACATACCTTGATGTTTCTTTCATAGCACCATCAGTCTGTGTTACCAGTTCCAGTACTTAGACATTCCTGCTTTCCAAGTTAAAGCACAGGATCATGGAGCCCTCACTTGCTCTAAATTTACTTGTATTTGAAATAACTGCAGTGCACAGCAGAAGGGTTAACTGCAGAACTGTATCATCACTTGCTATTTTCCTCTGCTATTCTTGCGCTCTTGTCTTTTAATGTGGGGAGCAAAATGCACGTTTTATCAGCCTAACATCTTTTCCTTTGTATACCTATTACCTTGCACAGTGGGATCTCAATTCTAAGTTGAGCATCTGTGCACTGCCAAAGAACAAATGCTGCCAGACATGTCCTAGATGACTGGGGAAGTGTATCACTGTACCATACCAGAACACCCCTTAATAGCACTCCAAATAATGGTTTCCTGAAAATGTTTCCTAATAGCTATAAAGATCCATTCTTTACCCTTAGCTTCACCTATTCTCAGAGCCTTTTTGCTAGAGCTTGTGTGGTAAAGTGTCTGATATTATTATTAATACTTATTTAAAAGATGGTTATGAGAAGCCAAATGTATAATTTTGTATTCACGGCTTTTAACAAATTTCAGATCTATTTTCTGATTGTACTTACACTGTCTAGTATTGTACAAGTCATCTGAGCTTGTCTGGAAAATGAATTTTTTGTTACTTGTTCAGAATAGTAAGTTCTCATTTTTTTTGTATGCATGCAAGTGTAGTTTCTTGTTACCACAATTTTCGGGAGTAAAATGAGAGAGCGAGGGTAATGACTTGTGTCTGGATTTCCTATGCCTCTTGTTTTTTAATTTCCTTAGGGTATGGTGCATTGTGGGTATGTAGACTGTAATGGTTGGGATATAGTAGCTTTTTTCTTTTTTGTTTTTGGTTCTTTATATTTAAATTATAGAAATGAAGACAGCCTCTCAAGAGTCAGTAACTGTCAGTCCAGGCTGGGCAGTCAGTGCTATGTGGAAATTCAGACTCATATTACTATGCTGGTAATAATTTAAAAGTGAATTTATTGAAGCTTAGTCATGTGACTATCAATTTCTGGTAAGAATTAAGTTTGATGGACATGTGAACAATTTGGCCATTGACCAATCTTTCTGTGTCATCATAAAGTTGAGTATTTGCCAAGTAAGCGTACCTAGGCTTGGAAGTCTTTTCCACATTGAGTTTTGCAGACTATTCCATTTTAAATCACAATATGTTGCAGGATCAAGCTCTTAGCTTTGTTTCACTTACTGTTATAAACTGTATACTAAGTAAATCAGAAAATTTAAGGCAACACCTCTTAGGGTTGTCTTAAGCTGCTTATATTTCAAATCAGTTGATTTGCATAAAGCTGGCTTGCTTCCTTCTTATTCAGCAAAATATAATGTTTAAATTCCTAGAAAACTTAGGACTGGGAGGTATTTCACAGTAGTTGAATAGTGAGTGGCTTTTCACAAGTTCCTGGTTTTAAGGTGAAGTAACTTGCAATTTTTTTGTACATGGCCCCTTTAAGCACCAGTGACATAGCTGTGCTCCTCTTTAGCACATACAGCATCATGCATTCTGTGTCATAGCTTTTGTTACATTAATACTGAAAATTGATTTACCTTTGTCAAAATAAATGATACAATCGTCCAAATGAATAACACAGCTAATAAATTAGAGTTTGACAATATTCCCTAGTCAGTGATTCAGAAAAGTAATTTGCTTATGGTTCATTCGTGTACTTCTGTTATGGCCTGTCAAATCACCTGACTCTAAAAATGACACATTAAAAAATAGAGTTGTGTCAAATGCATCTCAGTAGATTGCATTCCTAAATGTTTTCATTTTGGTCTCAGTTTCTCCAATGTGTAAGAGAGATGTTTGCTACCTTCCATGTGGCTGGAAGCTGATCTGATGTCTTGTTTCTTCAGTATTGCCTTGAATGCTGTCATGTAACCAGAATCTAACTTTTAGTTCCTTCCTGCTTTGGGCTGTCTTTACACAGAGGATGTTGTGGCTTAAGTGTTGATGTTGATCTCTGGGTTTAATGCCTTTGTTGAGTGGAATTTTGCAGATCTGTGTTGAGCAGCTATTCTTTTTTCTATCAACCAACTTTTAATCATGACTGTGAGTAATTAGGGTCAGGATGTCAGACTAGATTTCCACTTAAAAGGTGTGCCCAGTAATCATGCTGATCTCAGATGATAAAAAGGATTAATTACTGTACTCATCCTGGCTACTGCTGGAGATTTTGCTAGAAGGAACAGTGAGAGAGTGCAAAGCTATTAATTAATTGCACTGTATGCCTTCACTGCTTGTTCTCTCACTCCTTTTAATACTTTGGAGTGCTATTATCTTTTCTGAAGCTTTTATGAACTCTTGTGCGTATTTAAGCACTTTTGAAAAATTACCCAACAAATATAATCTCTGGCACTCAAGTCCATTAGAGTTTTCTCTCCCTCCAGATTGTGTGAGATTAGTAAAGCACATTGTAAAGAAAATAAAATGGCTGTTAGCCTTTTCCCTCCACATCAGTTGTGGTGTCTTATACGTGGCAGCAGTTGAGTGCAATTTTAGCTGGAAATATAAATCCCTAAGCTAATGTTAATATAGAAAGCTTTTACAGTGATTTATCTACCTTTTTATGAATAGTAAAACAGGTGCAAAACATGCCTAGGATTTTATACATGACTAATTTTATTTGACTAGCATTTCTCACTTTACGTTAAACCCACAACCAGCAGCACCACACACTGATTTTCCACAGTGCCTGGAGACTACACATATAAGTGATCAATGCATTTCCTACTCTTTAAGTTCACCTCTGAGGAATGAAGGTACCAGTTTTAGTAGAAACTGCTCAGAGATGGTGCAGGAAGTGGAGGAAATGAGAAGCAGTTCAAGCCCATGCAGGAGGGCTCACCTAAATTGCTGCTGCTGCCCCAGGGATGTTGGTGAGGCCATGGGGTTTGATGGAGTCAGGCTGATGGGTAGCTGAGAGTGTGCACCAGTTTCTGGGCGGGGCAGTTCCTTCCTTGGGTAGCAAAATCCTCCCTCCCAGCCAGCAGCAGCAGTGGGAAGGGATACAGGAAAATACAGAATTTCAGTGACCTGACTGAAATTCTCAGCCATTGTGGTCGGTGGTTCTCTGCACTGCCTCCCCTCATTCTTGGGCTGCTACTCCTGCTTCTCTCATTTCTTGGTATTGCCATGGCACTCTTTTAACTCAGCTTCTTAAATAATGTGCAGTGGAACTGTTTGATCTTTGTGGAGATATTTCTGTTCATGAAGGCATAGATTGCTATCATTTATTAATTGCTACAGTGTGGCAGATAAGCCCTAACCAATTATGGCCCCACTATACAAGCCAGTGATTCAGCACAAAACCAGAACGTTGTTCTGTCCAATAGTTTTGCAGTTCTTTCTTTTCTCTTTTATAGAAGGGAAATAAAGGCAGGGCATGAAGATACATCTTTTTTTAATGTCACATAGCAAGACACTGACAGAATCTGGAATTTAAGACCTTATTAATCTTAGTCCACTGCTGTAACCAGAACAGCAATTTCTTGCCTTGCAGTAGCTGATATTATTTACTTAGTGTAGCTAAGCTTTCTCGCTTGGTTGGTGAGAAACAATATTCAACTGTGGTATAAGAATACCATAAATCTAAAACAATTAACATTATATTCATTTGGGCAAAGACTTCTGTGATTTTAATATTTAGAGGGTGTAAAGGCTATTTATTTTTTCTCTGAAGCAAAAATGCGTGTGCATGTTGTGTGCAAAAACTGTATTTCCTTGTGTTTTGCTTTTTCCCTCAAGGAGTGAGCCAATTACTTCTCTCAAACAGAGCATGACATACTGGAGTAAATGTTAAGAAAAAAAATTAGTCAAAGTTAAAATAAATAGTTGTGGTAAAAGCAAAACAAAAGCCCTCTTTGGATTCAAGAAATTTGAAGTGAGACTGTAACGTGTCAAGAAGAAAATTACAATAGGAATTTTGTGTATTATAAATGATACTGCTCTGCAAGCAAGGATTATGTAGATCTTTCTACTTCATTAGGATGCATTCACCTGTGAGATTATGGGATTCCCTGCAATCCAAAAGAGGATATACCCTCCTGTAGGTGTCTGAAAAACAGCTCTGTGGCAGTGCAGGGGGAGAGGAAGAAAAATAATATTGATTTTTATTACTTGCAATTTATTTGTAGAGGAGGAGGAAGAGGAAATGAATGCTATTTCTCAGACCTGATATTTACTAGGCTCCTTAAATGTTTTGCAGAGACCCAGGCAACGTAAGCGCATTTGCTTTTAGCAATTCAAGCCCAGCACTCAGCTCTGGGAGGGATTGGAGTGTTCCCAGATCCAGCAACCCCTCCCATGGCTCAGCTCACATGGCAGGGCTTAGCTAAACTTTGCAAATTGTACTGTTTTATGAGCAGTGTTTATAGAATCACGGGATGGTTTGGATTGTAAGAGACCTCTAAAGGGCCATCTAGTCCAATCCCTCAGCCATGAACAGGGACATGTTCAACTAGATTGGGTTGCTCAGAGACCTGTCCAAGCTGGCCTTGAATGTTTTCAGGAGTTTAGAGTCTCTGAAGTTCATTATACCCAAACATTATTACCTTTGTCCAAAGTTTTTGTGTCAAGAAGGTCTGGTACTTAAAAACTAGGATTCCCTGACTATGGGTGATCCATAAAGTTAACAAATCTCTGGCAGGATTGTGATTGTGAACAAAAGTATCAGGAAAATCTGTTTTGGAACATTTATAATGTTTCTGCTGAAATTCTCCTGCCTTGTATATTCATATTGGTTTTCCTACTTGTTTGTTCTGGTCACTGTGCTGAGCAGTGGGAAGGGCTGTGCAGGTACTGAGGATCCCCCATAAGAACACCCTTGGAGGAAATAGCTCAAAGGCATGTATTTTCTGCTGTTGGAAAAGAAAAGAGTTTGAGGACGAGTGGAGTCAGGCTAGCAGAGCAGGAGTTGTGGGCAGCCATGGCTGGAGAGAGCCTTTGGTGTGACAAGGGAATTCGAGTCACTGCCACAAAGTCCCTGTGGCTCTGACCACGTGGGAGGGACTTCCCAGTTCAGGGGGCTTGTGTTCATCTGGGAGCTCATTGTGAATCCAGGACAACCTACACAGTTAGAGGTCATGTGTGCTTCTGAGCAACTGCAGCCCATAAAAGATGGTAGCTCTCCCTGAAAACCTGCCTGTGATGGTTGAGGTGGTCTCAAGAGACTGCATTTAATGCAACAGCACTTCACTGTATCTGCATGTTGATGTGTGCAAAGACCTGCCTGTTTGGTCATCTACAAACTTCCCTCAAAGAAATGCTAATTCCATCTTTCTGAATTTGAGACAACACTGTATATCACAAATAGATAGTTAATACCTCAATAATGTTTTCATAATTAATGAAATATTTAGCTAAACTAAATACGTACTCTGATAAAACTAGAATTTTAAATATTATTTCCCTGCTGATAGGCTGACAATTTTTGACCATGCAGTGAAAGATTTTCTGGAAAAAATCAAAGCAAACCAATAAACAGCAAAATCTGCAAAACTCTTTTCTGCTAACTACCAGGGAAGTTATAAGCTTTTAAGTTTTTTTAAAATTTTCCTCCCCAGCATATGAAGTCACTCTCCAAATTAAAAAGAAATGAAGGGTAATATACTTGAAACTCTAGAGGATAGCTGTCTTGTTCAAATGTGATGCTATAACAATGTAATTATTCTAAGGACCTATTTGAATGAATATAGCCAAGGTTAAATGGCTGTGGTACTTCCACTGTAAGCACAGAGAACTAGGAGTCCTGCTAAATAAGCAAAAGGTGTTTATTTATAAAAATTTATGGATGTTTTTATGTATGGCGGAATTCTGTTGCCTGTATTCAATTTAAAAATGAAAAATTTTGTACTGTAGTAACCAATCTTGCAATTTGTGCTAAAACTAGTAGTGAAATCAATCACTTGAAGTTAGTGTTTCATCTGGATAAAGGCTGATGGTTTCAATTCATAATTACAAATGTATTCTAAATGACTGTCATTACAGCTCCATTATGGTGAGACCAGACACTGTGGCTCTGATTCTGATCTTAAGGTGGGGGTAAATTAGGCATGAGGTCAAGTAAAGTTACAGGTAAATAAAATGCAGGAGTAAAGCCTGTCCTGCCATCTCTGAGAATCAGCCTAGAAATGATCTGTGTCACAACTCAGTTGTGACTGCATGTTTTATGCACAATGGTAGGAAAATATTAATGGTCAAGGCCTAAAGTCACTTTGATCTTGAATCATTGCCCTCTGCCTGGTCTGTAGTTTACCTGAGACCACAGACTGCAGAGCTGTTTTGTTCACATGCTAAATTCCTTGGAGATGACAGCAATGCACACACAGAGACACAATTATCTTCCCAACTGTCTTTGCACTCTGGAAGTTAAAGAGAAATCTTTGAATTTCAAAGTCCTGCAGAGCATGTGGACCAAAGACTAGTGGAAGTTTTTCCATTAATTTCCTGGGACACTCTGGCATCATCAGCTGCTGTTTCTGTGGAAGCTGATGTTCATTCAAGAGACCAGTGGCTGTAATGCATGTCAGGATATCTGCTGAAACCTGGAGCATTATTCTAGTAAGCTACACACAAGCTTCTGTACAGAGGAAAGACTAAGAAAATTCATTGTTTTAAAGGAAGAAACTTTAAAATTTAAAACTTGTAAAAAGTACAAAATTCTTACAGTACCTCTTAGATCTTGCTTTTCAAATAAATAGCCCCTGCTTTATTTCTGAAACATTAACAGGTAACGTTTGTGTAGCAAATTCAGGAGCAGGAAGCTTTCATTCTGCAGTTGCTTCACTCTTATTCCTCATCAAGTTAAAATATGTGCTAACTTGTACAGTCACATATCTAACTGCCTCCTTATTAAGGCAGACAAGATTTGTTCTATGATAGCAGGTAGCAAATTAGTTTTCAAAAATCTTGCCCACTGAAAAAGTAATTATTTCTGTGCCTTATGTAAAGGTTTTGTTTTAAACTGTTGCGTTTCATGCTGCCTTGGTTATTTTCCAAGCTTAATACTGCTTTTGTTGATTATGATCTGTGATTGCCAGACTAAAGGCAGCCACTTGTTTGGACAAATAGAATGTACTATTTTTCAGGTAGGTATCCTTTATAAGGGATTTGTCTCTCCCAAATTTGTCATTCATAGGATATAAATGAGCATTACAGTTGAATTAAAGCAGAATTACTGTTGTTCATAACAATCTCTGAATATTTTAAAACATTATTTTTCCTCAAAATTATTTAAAAATTTAAAAAAATTTCTAAAATGTCTTCATAGTCAGAGTTGAGGTGCATATCCAAAAACCTTATCTGCAAGAAGCAGACACGCACAATGAAATCAAGATGAGGAATAAAGATTTTAATTTTAAAAATCTAAAGTGTGACATTGATTAGAAAGATAAAATGCCAAATTTACCAAAGAAGGACAAGCCAAATTTCTCTGGTTGAAAAACATCATTTTCTAAAGAAAAGGAAATGAAGTCTGAGCTGCCTGAGTTAGTAACTGTTTTTGTACCAAACTAAGCTCTTTCAATGAAATTCTCAGATATATAACTAAAAATTTAACCTGTGTGTGGCCAACATCCAAGGAATGACACAGTATAAGAGCTTACAAAAGGAGCATGAGTCACACTATGAAGCTCTGTGATAGGCATTGTGAGTGAGGAAATACTGATGGTTTCCAAAATAGGAAAATGCTTTTTGTTATGAAAAAAGCTCTTTTTATTTTTTTTCAGAAAAAATTCCACCAAATATCAATTAAGAATTTTTTGACTGTGGGTAAGTCTAGTTGAGGGGCTGCTCTTAAAGTTATTTGTTATGTACTGCTGACCTCTATTGGCTTATTCCCACTATATGCTGATGTTGTGGCACTGCTGTTTTCCTCCCCTGGGTAATATGAGCTTATGTTTGATTTAATATAGAAGGTTTTGTGGCAGAATGACAAAAATTTGAGCATATATATGTGTGTGTGTGTGTTTCTTCTCATGCACAAGTACACCCATTAAGTTACTTTTCAGTCTCAGGTAAGTCAATGGAAAAGCCATTATCTTGGCATAGTGTTTTGGTAGTGGCTTCTTGTGTCCATGAATTTACAAATATGCTTAAATGGTTTTTATTGAGGTGCAGCCCTAGATATACTACACTATAAAAATGAAAATAAATGCCATAATTGCAGTTTTCCTATGCCTCTGTTAGGCAAAAACTACTTTTGTTTTAGAAAGGATAATTTGGCAAATCATCCAACTGGAGCATAGTCTAATTGGTTTTGAAGCCACACCATAAAATTTAAATTGGGGAAGATATTTAACTGTGTCAAATATTCTGTTCGTTCTCTCATTGAAGTCAACGCCATAAAGTCATTTTCTTTGCATTTGCTCTTGTCCCTTTAAGTCTATTTCTGCTTGATGAGACGCTCAGTATGACCTGGCAGTGTGCACTGACAGCCCAGAAAGCCAAAGAGATCCTGGACTGCATGGAGTGTGGCCAGGATGTCAGGGTTTAGATTGGGTATCAGGGAGAAATTCTTTCCTGTGATGGCAGCAAGACACTGGCACAGGTTGTCCAGAGAGGCTGTGGCTGCTGTGGCTTGAGGTGCCCAAGGCCAGGTTGGGTGGGGCTCTGAGCAACCTGGTCTTGTGGGAGGTGTCCCTGCCCATAGCAGGAGGGTGGAACAACATGATCTTTGAGATCCCTTCCAACCCAAACCATTCTACAATTCCAGGATTCACAGACTTCACATCATCTTTCTGGTATTTGTATGGAGGCATAATTTTATTTGCTTTTGTAATAACAGTAATGTCTTGAATCAATTAATGGACTAAAGCCACCTGCACTGACCAATGCAAGTATTAAGACATTCTAGCTCATACTGAGCCTCCCTACCCCAGCCTCATCCCCAAGATAAGACTTTTATAAGGCTGTTCTTTTGGTCATTGAGAAGTGCAGATGGTAATGGAGGTTTAATTTCCAAGTTTGCTTTTATCAGAGGGAGAGGGTCTGTGGTTAGCTCTGTGGCAATGTACATAGCCCTGTGGAGTGCATGCAGTAGGTAAAGTCATGCTCAGTATGTGTTCTTAGAAGAAACCTTGGTTTGGAATTATTTTTAAAAGGCATATCATATTTGCTTTAAAAAATAATTGTAAAATTAATTTTTAAGCATCTCTAGGATTTTGCTGTTTAGAGTACTGTACTGTAATTTCAGATCTTAATGACTTCCCTGTGTGGAGAGGACAATTTAAGGAAATAAATGTCTAAGAAATAGGTTTTCACATCATGGCAGGGTTTGCATGGGTTATAAGTATAGCCTGTAAGAGCATGATGATTCTCCATATAAAAGTTCTATAATCACTCAAACCAGTGGAAGCAGATGTAAGAAACAGGCTTCAATTGTTACATTAGGCTCAAAATTTATGAGAATCAGGCCCAAAATAGTTTGAGATTTTCTTATTTAATTCTCTCCAGGGAAACATAGGAAACAGCACTGAGAGGATGAATAATAAGGCTTAGGAAATGCCATGTCCCCGTGGGCAAATTATACAACACATGCCCAAATAGGAGATTTTTTTTCCTTATTCTGTCTTAGAGCTGCCAGAGAAAGACCGAGAAATTTCTAAACCCTTGGGATTCCTTCAGATCTAAAACTATCCCATTGTTATGTAGTCCTAAAACATGCAGAGCATTCTTTTTGAAAAGGAAACTGCTGTTCTGGCTGTTCCCCACTGAAATTTCTATTGGGAAGAAGCATTTCAAAGGTCAGTTGGAGTTCCAGAGAAATGTTTCATATTTCTTGGCTTTCCTAGCAATCAAACCTCTGCCAGTGCCTACTAAGTCAAAAAATATCCCATTTGTAGCAAGCTGGATTTAACTGTAGCAAAATTTTTTATAGACCATGATTATTAGTGCTCTTGCTATATCCTGAAGATTTTTCCAGCCAAGTAATCTAAGCTAGTGGAACTCTAATGATGAGGCTGCTCAGAGTGAAACCTTAGGTTCAGGCTTTGGGCATGTAGCCAGGATAATGAATAGCAGAGATCAGAGATCTGCTGTGGCTGAGGCAAGGCACAAGGTCTGGCACAGGAAGCATGCATGCGTGTGGAGTCAGCCAGGAAGAGCAGGGACAGGTGTGAAGGAGGCAGGGAACAATGTTGGAAGGGACCCAGCACTTATGTGCAGGCTGAGGTGGGCATCAGAAGCAAATGTTGAGCAGCACTGACTCCATGCTGGGCTGGCTGCCTCTGCTTTGGAAAACCCAATCTCCCAAAGAAGGGTGGTACCTACCTGCCCATCTCCAGCAGTCACTGCAGGCACTGTGTAATGTCTGCCTTTCTGGAGTTTTCTAGAAATAGGTTTGGGATAAGAATGACCCAGAGCAGGGGAATTTGTAGTGTAAGAGCCCCAGGAGCACAGCCCAGTGTGGCTGCATTACAGTGTGTGGAGAAGAGCCACCAAAGCAGGAAATCTGGCATTCTTTTTTTATGGGCTGCATCCTTGACTAGCTGGTATCTGATGACTGAAATACCTTGGATATTTCAAGAGTTCTTTTAAATTTTGCATTAATAGCTAATCATCTCTCTTCACCAGATCACTATGGGTGCAGCTAACCATATTTTATCACAATAAGGACTTTCAAAGTGTCTTGTTTAATCTTGCCTCATGAGGTATTCTGAGACAGTGCTAGGTATATGCTAATGACCTAAATAGTCTTTTCTGATTTTGTCTTTTTTCTCCATAAGATGAATATTTTAATATTGTTTTCTGGGAAAAAAGTATTAAATAATTTCAGGACAAATTCACTATTTACCCCTGGAAAAAAAATTAAAATTAGAGCAAGAAAAGTCACTCTCCCATTTCCTTTTCTTATTTGAGTAATCAGCCTTGAAAAGCTTCAGATTAAAATAGAATATGGAAATCTGAAAGACTGCATTTTCAACTGAGACTGGTTTACCTGATTCTCACAAGAATTTTACAGATTAGATTTTTCAGTGTCTTAGTGACTATGCAGTTTCATAATAAATACCCCTGCATTGGTTTCAGAATTAGCATCAAACCTAGTACTGAAAAACATCTGATGGGCTGGTACAGCTCAGCCTACAGGTGGAGAGAAGTCTGTTTTAAAGGCTTTCCCTATTTTTTACTGTTTTCTTGTGGAAAGGCAATGAGGCATCATACAACAGTATGGTGCTGCTGAGATACAGTTTTAGAGAGCTCTAACTGTAATTGCCCTTCAAGCTTACATTCTTGTTTAGTCGTATTCCAGAGGTTTAGAAAAACTGTTGTACACAGAGTGTTTGTTAAACCTTTGTCAGGAGTGTTTGATATTTTTGATAATTGGGCACTGGTTGAGAGGGGCAGAAAGCTCTTTGTGTTTCACTGTACAACTGCCGCAGCAATGTAGTTCACAACAAAGGCAGGCTGAGGAAAAGCCTTCTGCATTCTGTAGGATTCAGTCTTGTGTATAGGTTTAAGCTTTAAGAGTATGTATTATAGCAATAGATTTGCATGAAGCTTAGAACTTAGAAATTCTGTCCCTCAAATACCAAAGAAATAGTGAAGTGTCATAGTAATAATGACATATAATAAAAGTCATCCTTTCCCACAGTCATCCTCATAGTTTGGCATAGCACTAAACAAGTCTTAACACCTGTGTGACAGGAAATGGGTAAATCTTTTCTTTGTCAAACAGATTTTCCCCCAAATTTCTGCCAGCATTGCCCCTCACACTAAGGGCACAGGAGACCTGTGAAAAGTTCCAGGGCTCCATGTGTTTGCTGCACTTTGTGGCTTCAGGGGCTGTTTCCCTCATGCTGTGCAGAAGGCTACAAGAGTCTGATGTTTTCTTGAAAACGCCCTGTTGTTCCAGAAATAGATTTAATGGCCATTTGTTTTCACACCTTCACAGTGCACATACCCTACACATTCAGACTTCCTTCTTTTTTCTACTTCTTCTGGTCAGGGGTTATTAAGTGTTGGCTGGGCAACTGTGGGTGACACATCCAGAAAGCAATTAATTAGCATCAAAAGTGCTGTTGTCAGAAGTACATCTATCTGACTGAGTAAGAACATGTCCAGATTCAGTTTCTTTTATTTTTCAGTGCCATCAGTCTGATGTTGTTTGCATCCAGTTTGAGTTGTAGGAAAGTGGCTATTTCCTTGGCAGTTTCCACAAAGACAAGAACAATTGCAATGAAAGGCTGGCTATAAAGGACTTATACTACACAGGATTTCAGACTTTTGTCTTAAGTTTTAGGATAAGAGGAGCCTTGTGTATTTGTTTTAACAGGCCTTTCATCTGTAATAATAACAACACTAAGCACTTTTCAGCTTTAAAATGCCTCACAAATGATAATTTCACAACACCCCAGTGATACAGTAAGTATTTCATTTGCCCAAGGCAATGAAGGGAGTCTCCACCAGCACTAGGATTCAAGTGAAAAGAAGAAATGTGTGAATATGTGGAGAGAAATATTTTTAGGAAAACTCTACAACAATTTTTTATTTCCTGTGTGTTCCTCTTTTTTCTTCTCCTTTTCCAAAACACGCCTTCTAATGCTGAAGTGCTGAGAGCAGTAGAACAAAGCTGAGGGAGAAGATTTCAGGTTTGGATTTGTTCATGGACTTCTCATCTTCCACAGCTTATTGTACCCAGAGATTTGACACTTTTCTGTATGATTTCAGTATCTGCCTTAAGGCAGGCCAAGGTAAATGTGTCCTTTGGGGATGCAGGAGAGAAATCCAGTGCTTGAGATTATTTAATGTACTTAATACAATGTAATACTGCATGTCCTTTAATGAATAAGCCAGGGTGTAAAAGTTAGGAGTTGCAATTCTGTTTTCATTGTCCCAAATTTCCAGTTTTTGCTTCTATCTAGAGAGGGCAGCAAAGAGCTGCAGTTTGAAACTTTTGCAGCAGGTAACCTGCCCTGTCTGCTTTTTCTTTGATTACAGCCTTAAAATAACTCATCATGAAGATATTTTCAAAGTGTTTCTTGGTTCTCTGACTCCAGGTTTTTTGGGAGTAGCTCTGTGTTGTGGTCAGGATTATCAACTTGACCACAGGCAAAGGGTACTGGCAAATCAACAACACGGTGTCTTGTAATCACAACCTAAGCTCAGTTTATCAGTCTCAGTGCCTTCAGGTAATTTAGGATATTAGAAACAGAATTTTTATTAAACCTCTGAAAACCTATTCAGTTTCAAGTACATTGCCCTGATAGAGCAGGCTGGATGTGTATCCCAGACTAAGTAGACATTAAAGTGAAATTCACTGGTTTCATTGCTCTTCAAAAGGAAATCCTGCTCCCTCACGCACAAACACTGCAGGAGCAGATGAACTGCTGGCAGAGGGGACAAGTCTTTAAAAGTGAAGGAAGGGAGGTGAGCTATGGAATATTTGGAGGGCAAATCTGTGAATGTCACATCATTAAAGAAAAAGGAGTAGATTTCAGTGGGTTCAACAGGGATGTAAGAACAGACATTACTCTGAAGTCAAGACACTTAAAACATCTGAAGTTTCCCTTCACTGTTCATTATTCCCAGCTGCCTGGCTTAGATACAAATTTTTGTCCTAAATGAGTTAGTAGGAATTTTGCCACTAATTTCAGGAAGACTGGCATCTGAGGTTAGCAGAAGTATCCTTACTGAAGGATATCCTGTCTTCCCCTGTGCTCATCTACAGTGTGGTTGGAATATATCATGTTCACAGGCACCCCTGATTACCAGCTTGTACATTTTGTGGTGTGCAACTGTGCCTGTCAGCCTGAACAAGCCATGGTTTTATACCAGTTGTATTTTTCTCATTTTCTGGGACCTAAAAGGGCTCTATTTATACTGGAGCATGCCACTCATGTACTCATTCTTTAGACAAGCAAAGTGCTGGCCCTGACCTCAAGTGCTGATTAGAATTGATTTCCATAACATCCCTCTTGAAAGAAGGGATTTATATCATCTTTAAGTGGGAATTATCTGAGAGAGGGGGATCAGTGGGATGTTATTTATGTGTACAGATATCAGAAGGGTTGTATAGAAGGCAGAGTCAGGCTGATCAGTGACAGAGCAAAAGGCAACAGGCACAAAAAGGATAGGAACATCTGTTCATGCATAAAAAATATTTTTTCTTGTTTAAACTGTTGGGATGGATGGAAACTTGGCATGGGCAGCACAGAGGAATCACCTTCTTGTGATTCTTGTGGAATCACCTCTCATGGAGATATCCAAGAGCTGTTCACAGTCCAGAGCAAATGGCTGTAGGTGGCCTTGCTTTGAGCAGAGAGGTTGGATGGGAGGGTGTCTGGAGTTCCCTGCCTACCTCAGCCATTCTGTGATTCCCCAAAATAGATCATCTTATCATAACCTGCTGGAAAACAGTCAGCAATTGTGCAAATACAGTTAAAGCTGCATTAAGTGTTTATTTAAAGATAAAAATTACCATTTATTATAAATTAGTTTTTTTCCCTAATAGTCTCAATAAATTAATGCATTCTTTTAAAAATGTGTAGTACAGTATCTGTTTAAAAGATTATCTCCTTATCCTGCTGTCTGATTTCCTGAAGAGATTTTTCCTAATGGCTGCAATGCTGTATAAATTCCCTTTAAGTACTCCATTTGATAATCTGCCTTCCATTATAAAGTTTTTGAACTTTAAATGTCATTTGAAAGTCCTGAGCAGAAATAAAATATAAATTAGGATGGAAATATGTCAAAGATATAAAGAAAATGAACATGCTTTTTCTCATTCTGTTTGTTTTATGAATGTTGTGACATTTTGACTAAGAAATAAAATATAGCTTTTACAGAAGTGTGGGAAAATGACTGATTTTTTTTTGTAGTTTTTAACTGGACATTCCTGAAAGTCAATGCATGAATTTCTTACATCACTCTTACAGCCTCAGTACTATAGAGTGAGAACTTTCCTAGTCATGGAACCATACTAAAAATAATCATTGTTTTTTAAAAAAGCATCCTCACAGCTCCCTCTGAAGCTGTGTGGAACATTCGAAGAGTGTCTGGTAGAGAGAAACAAAACCAATTCAGAAACATCTACAGATGCTGCTTGGCATCGGAGGAACTTTTCAAGTGATCTCTTTAGTGATCTCATCTCACATTAATAATTCTTAGATATTGGGTCTATCATTTGCTAATAATCTCTACCAAACATTGCTTTCTTACTCTTGGCAGCAGCCTTTTCAGCAATTGAAGACTGTTTTCATGGTCTGTCTCTTCATTGGTGTCTTATTTTTAGACTAAACTAAGTCATGATTGTTTGTTGGTTTGGGGTTCCCCCCATCTGCCTGTTTATTCTTGTTGCTGCCATGTGGACTCTGTCCAGTGGTGAATGTCTCTTGTGGTGTGTGGACATGTACCACTCGTCCTGTCTGCCAGCCAGCAGACACTGCTGCAATTTACTCTTGCAGTTCTGAAGTATATGCAATTTTTTTTTTTCAAAAAAGGTCGTTTCAAAGAGCTGTTCCCTATCTGACCCTTCTTAACTTGGATGCTTTTCAAGCCTTAAAGCTGGAAAGGAGATCCTGGCCCTTGTGGTGCACATGTTTATTTGTAGAGAGGAAAAGCTGTTCCTTTATGTTCCTAAGGAGTTAATGTACTGTTTTAGACTGATTAATGCTGATCACAGCTGTCCAACTGTGACAATTAACCTGGGCTGAATGGATTGAGAGGAGATATGGCTGATTGTGTCCTCCTGGTAAGATGTTTGCCTTCCCTCCAATAGCTGGAGACAGTTGATATATTTGACAAGTAGATGGTGGAACCATGGAAATACTTGTGCCACTTTCTACTATCAATCCAATTATTTATTTTCCTTAAGAAAATGTATAAGGGACTCTATTCTTCATTACAGATAATTTTCCTCCTTCAAATTCCCTCTTATGAGCAACTTGAGTAAAAGCATTTTTTTAAAGTGTGGTACCAATGTGTTAAGATTTAATGATGCTCTTCGGGGTACTGGCAGTTCCTCCCAGCTTTCCTGAAAATTTACTTTCTGGTTTATTACCAAGGTCCCTCCTGCTTCTGGTGATTTGTTATTTTTAGGAAAGGGAAAGGAGTAATGTTGACTGGAGAATATACACTCATCCATAAATTTCTGTGTTTAGGGAGAATGTACAGATCATCTGCCATCTGTGTAGCTGTCCTTTCTTCATCATCCATATTTCTATCCCAAACAGTATGACTGAGAGCATCTTATTTACATTAAAATCTATTACAGGGTGTGGAAGTTTCTATTTTGAAAGGTGGTGGGTAGATCCACCATTATATGCTGTGAAAGTTTTTCCATGTGCCTGCTTGATCAGCAGGGCCACGAAAGTGCTTGTATTGTTGTAGCTTGCTTGGAGAAGATGAATTGAGAGAGAGTTGCAGGTCACTGACCCTCTGAGGTGCCCAAAATGGTGTGACATGTATCTGCAGGGCAGGGGTGTAAAAAAGGGACACATCTGCTGCCTCCCTGGGCAGCCAGGTCAGCCTGATCTCATTAGCTCCATTCCTGAGATAGAAGAGCAATGAATTTGTGTAGTAGTGAGAGAGAAGTAGCTGAACTTTAAACATAAGCCTTTTTTAAAGACCAGCCCTGGGAGCAAGATTCAAGCTATGTATTATGTTCTTAATTGGGAAACAGAAGGCAAGTCAAGAAACAAGTGTGTTAGGTTTGCTAATACCAGTGACCTTGTTTGTGTTGAGAGTGATTTTTAAATTTTAGCTATTCAGTTCTGTTTTTTTTCTTTTTATTTGTTTGAAAATAGCTCAATTTTAATGAATTAGGACACTTTTGCCTAAAGGAAATCATAACAGAGTGAATCACTGTATTAAGAAAACCAACTCAAACCTTCCTGAGTACTTATTCTTGCCATTCAGAATAAAAATTGAAGATAAAGGATCTCAGAAGAAGCTCAAAGACCTTAGAGAAAGATAACTTTTTGTTCTAATGAGTGCTATTTCTCATGTGATGTCTAAACTCTCTCAAAATTGTTTTGACCCTTGTTCTGATGAAGAAATAGCTAAGGAAGCAGAGGGGAACAGACATTGTGAAATAAAGATTGCTTCAGTCTCAGATAATTTTTTTTTTAAACTTCTTTGTTTAATGCTGCATAAAGTACCAATAAATCTCCCTCCAGGCTCTTGAGTCCTACTTGGTAGGTGACAGATCTCAGGCATTGATAGGTAGTCAAGGATTGGGGAAAATGGATGTCATAGAAGTTTGGAGGAGAGAACATACCCTGATGACACAACAACAACAACAACAAAAAAGCTCAGGTCACTGTCCAAGTTTAATACTTGCAGATTTGGAGCCAGCTATGATGTCCTGGCTTTCAAATACATCTCTAGTGCCACTGAGTTGCCAGCAATGTGTTCTGGATGGTTCTGCAAGTGTTTCCTGCAATGTCTTAATTATACCTTTTTTCCTTCATGATAGGATTCCACAAAGCCACAAGCATGCATTTTAAGATGAACTATTAAAAGGAAAGAGAACAGTCACCAAAGCTTCCCCAGTGACTAATGTTGTGTAAATACTGTCATGGTATGGTTGGATTTATTTTTAATTATTAGGCCAGCCTGGGGAAGTGCTGTCAGAGAGCAGTGATAGCCTGTCCACTGCTCGTTTGAGCAGAACAAAGGGCTTGACTTGGAGCAAGTTGCAATGCAGATAGTGTTGTCTGAGTTTATTCTGCCTTTCTTGTTCTCAAGCAGCAGAAATGTAATCTAGAGCTGCAATGGGATTTAATGCTAGGGTAGATCCCTGTGGAGTTGTAACTCAGCCGTATATTTCTTAAAATAACTGTAGTTTTCCATTTCACTTTTTAATGCCATTTTGACCATAGTTAGGAAATCATAATTCTGGTCTATCAGAGGTGTTAGTCTCATTGATCTGTTCCCTCCTTTACTTTTTTTTTTTAAACTCTGACTTCTTATTCTTCTGAGAAGTGTCTCATTTTATTCAAATCAGCATTAGACCCGATAAAATCTTAGGATCTTTTCCTATACAGATTTGTTCACATTTTGTTCTTAGGTTTTTCAGAGGGGCTACACAAATGAAAATACTGTTAAAACAGAATTGGAATGAGCTGATTTGGAATAAATAACTTACACAGTGCTTATCTTAATGTATTGCCTTGCATGCAGTGTGTTGTCTTCTCTCACCCTTTACTACAAATGTTGAGTTTTATAAACCCCCTGTTCAGTCCAGCTCAGTGCTGCTGCTTTACAGAAGCAGGTGTGCACTGAAGATGATGGTTATTTTTTCTGTTACAGAGTTGAGACACCTGCAATTCTAGGAGTTTATTCTTTTTGTTTAAAGAAAAAAATGGCACACAGGAGTAGCTTATGTTGAGACAGATCAATATTTGGGGGGAGGAGTGGAAACAACCTGAATAATCCCACAAACTCAGATACCACTAAATAACCAGGATGTTATATCTGGATAGGACTCTATTGTTTGCCTATGGATACCTAGTGCAATCTCAGATGTCCTGCAATATCTGAGGTACTTGCAGGGCATATATTGACATGACACAGGAGCTAATGAAGACCTGTGCTGCTCTGGATGTGCAGCTTGGTGCCCAAGTGGCCAAGAACCATGTAAAGTATCCCCAGATGTCTTCTTTATTTTGGTAGGCAATAAAAAACTGGTCCTGCACTCTAAGACAGCACAACAGTCTTGCAGTGAGAAGTGTATCCCAGATGTTCTGCTGTCTTTATTTCATCTCTTTTTCCATCTCTTTTTCCTTTTTCCCCCCCCCTTCATGGGTGGGTTTTGTTTGGTTGGTTTTTTCCCCCCTCCCCACAGAAGTGCTGACAGGAAGGAAGCTATTTGTAAGGGAATACTTTCAGACCATGTGAAGCTTCAGCTAGTTTTATGTATGCATTTATGTATATAGATTATATGAGGTTTTAGGAGCCTGGATATGGACTCCTCAGCCTACATGTTGGATGTCATGCCCACACCCTTCCTGCAGAGTTGATGTGAGGCTTTATGCAGGGAAGTTCAGCACACTGAATGTAGCAGTGCACTCGTAGCATCTGTGGGTGCTGAGATCCTGGGACAGCCAAACTCATCCCGAGCTCATTGAATTCAGAGGATTAACTGTGTCATAAGCTGTATTTAGTGTCTAAAGGAGCTGTGCTGTATTGAAATCTCTGTCAGATGAAATCTTCTCCTACAGCAGGCTTAAGTACGTGCATTTGAAATGTTTAGGATCAACAGCAAACAAAAAATTATTCAGAACTTAATTCTTAGGGTCTTGATGAGGAAAAAAGGTCATGAAAGCACACTGCATGATGTCAATTTTTGGCCTTCTGAACTAGAAAGGAGGCATGGAAATACTTGTGACCAGTCTGGTGCACACAAATGATGCCTAAAGTCTTGATAGCAGAGAAGTTTTGAGTGGATGAGGAAAGACTGTAAACCCAGCAGAGACAGATAAGCAGCATTATTTTAACTGTACCTTTTGAACCAATTTGGAAGATGCTGGGGATTCAGGATGGGAACACAGCAAATATTGGCACTCACTCCTTGCAGAGCATCAGGGTGTTCTCACAGTGTAAAGAAGACATCTAAGCAGCTGTAAAAATATTGCAACTTAAAATTTTGATGTGTTTAACTGCAGGAAGTTCAAGGAAGGTTGAAAATGTCATGTACAACTTACATTTCATTCTTCCTAAGCAGAATTATCCAACTCATCAGCCATTTTAGTGAGTGTCAGCTCTGATCCTCTTGAGAGAAGTCAGTTCTTGTTTTATAAAGGAACAGAATGTAAGAAAGGCTAAAATACTATTGTTCAGAGGAATGGGTGGGAAGAATCTGTTTCCTGAGTCTCTGTATAAATAAAATAAAGGTATGTTAATAAAAGGATGAATGATGAAGGCAGCTTCTCCCTCATCTGAGAGCCCCTTATCTGAGAAGTGGTTCTGCATGTACTGTCCTTGTTACTTGGGAAAAAACCCACGTGAGCTGATCTGCTCTAAAGGATGGCAGAGGGTGTTGGTTTAAACTGCAGTGAAGTCTCCTGATGAGTTTGGCTATAAACACACGTGTGGTGCCTTGAGCTGACAGACAGTATCTTGGTTAATCTCAGTAACTAGAGGTGGGCTTTCAGCCCAGAGAGATAAATAGAGCTGCCTTCTTCCTTGTCTGCCTGGGGAGCTGAGGAGAAGCCTGTGAGAGTCTGAAGTGCAGCCCCTGATTCCCAGCCAAAGTCTCTATCCACCAAAGACCTTCTGTATCCTTCACAATCTGAAAAAACCGTCAACAGCTTTAATAAAGATTTCAGTTCTCAGCATTTGAGATGGAAATGCCATGGTGTGTTGTTGATGAAATTTTGAACTCAAAAGTCTTGTCGTTATCTCAAAGCAATGTAATGGAAATCAAAATGCAGTTTCTAAAAAAAAACTGAGAATGATATCCTAGAATCTGGTTTTATTATCCCTTAAATTTCCTTCACTTTTAGTCGTGCATATAAGAAGAATAAATCTATTTGCATTAACTACTTGATGCTGCCCAAGTACTGAGAACTGGAAATTATATGAGGAAATATTTTCTTATTCTGTGAGTTACATTAAATTAGGCCATATTAGGCCATATGTTCTGGCATTTGTTCCTGTGATGCAATTGTATTTTCTGTGAAGATATTGTCACAGTCTTTCTTCCCAGAAGGCATAACTATTGAAATCTCTTTTTTTTACAAGACTCTTTTTTGCATAACAGGTTAGAAATACAAAGGCAATGTCATGTGGAAAGCATGTGTGCATTAATGCTGACAGCTTTATCCTTTCTATTCCCATTTAGACTTCATTCACTGCTTTAGTCAAGCACCTTTTTAAGAGTCTACTGTTTCATGATTTCTCTTTGGATGAGAAAGTAGTATTAAGCATTTATAGCAGGTAGGATTTTTTTTTTTCTGTCTGACATTGTAATGATAGAAAATTGTCAGCTACCCTCAGGTTTTTATTTACAGCCGTCTATAAGTTTCATTCTATTCAGAAAAGTTCTGAGAAAAATGTAAAGCAAATATTCATAGAAATTTGTACAAATGAAAGTAAAACATATAATTTGAGCTCAGTCTTTCCTCTATTGTGATAATATTATATAAGTGTTCTAGTTCAAAAGTTAAACATAGAGTTCTGCTCTTTAAAATTATTAATTCTCATTGAAAATTGCCTAGCCTGGACTTCCATTACTCATCCCATTACCTAACCTAAGCCAGAAGATGGGGACCTCCCTAGTTAACCTGTGCTGAATTACATGTCAGGAGCAGCCCATGATTCATCAAAATAGAATTGTGTTCCCAACATGTGCCTTAAACAGGGGCCTCTACACTTACTCTTGTTTGCATTTAAATATTAAGGGAAATGGAGGTCACAGCCAAATCAGTATTTGGTATAGTTTGTAGAGATGCAACTAGATGAGTAATAGGAATATAAACAGGAATATCTTCTCTGGCTCCTATTGAAAAGTTTGTGTTTGTTCCTTAGGAGATTAGAAATGTGTTAAGTGTGGCTGATTTGTTGTTGACATGGTTAATCTGGTATGTCTTTAAATATCAAATAATTCAGCTGATATGTTTTGTACATTTTAAACATATCTTTGCTATTTTATAAAATATTAAAAAAAAGAAGGGGTAAAAATGAATGACATGTAAATGTAATAAAAATATTCATTATCACATAACAAAAAAGCCCCACATAAAATACTCAGATATCAGTGCCCCTGGCTGTGGACAAGGACTGCAGAAAACAGCAGAATTCTTGCTTGCTTACCCTGAAATTCCATTTTTATAACATGCAGAAATTAAGTGCCCAAAGTTTCTCACTTCCTATTTCCCTGTCATTATTTTTATCCTTATATTGCACCTCCCTTGGTTCCATAATCCTCTGAAACATTTCACAGTGCTGATTTTCCCATTCCAGCTCTCCATTTTTTCCTATGCCCAGTCAGCTTTGTGTCCTTCGTAATCTCTCCTGCTTTCATGCACATGTGTTTATCTCTCTGCATCCCGTTATCTGTGTGCTCTCAAATCTCCTTATCCCGGATTCCTAACCTTGCTCATGCTGCAATCTCCTCCTTTGCTTTGATGGTGCCCTGGCTTTCAGCTGCCCAGCCCTATGTACATGTCAGATTGCTTTTCCTCTGCTGCAGCTCCTCCTGCCCCACTTGGGTATAGTGTGAGCAGGGAAGCTGAATGACTTGTGAGTATCGATGCAAAAATCCCTTTCTTGTCACATCCTGCCTGGTGACAAAACTAATGTGCTGTGAATCATTGCAGGAAGCTGAAGAAAGATAATTTTTGCTGCAAGAAATGCCTGTCACCCCTCTTTGAAACCCTGGTCCCTAAAACCTTTGGAAAACTCCCATTATTTTTATATTAGGGGTATTGTTAATTCAATAACTGGCTGTAGATTGTGAAAGTTCATAAGGACACTAAAAGAGCATAGATCTTTTGGGTTTAATCAATTAAGTAGCCTGAAAAATTTCTGTCAGCACTTAGGAATAGCACTCTTTGTCATGTACAACAGCTGTGGTTGCAGGTTTACGTGGAGTGGCCCCAGCAAGAGCCCCAACCAAGGATCCCTTTGCAGTTTTCCATCCCTTGGAAATGTGTCTTTACCAGATACTAAACTAATTTTTGCCTTTTACACTCCCATTTGTTAATAGATGTAAGTTGCTTTTTAACACAATAATGTGTTCTAGGCTTCTTGCTGATTTCTTGATTTATTATATTAAGTATGCTGAGTCTGTTGTTCTCCAGTGTTGAGGCAGTGTGATTTGGGGGAGAATGTGCTAAAACTATGTAAGTTACCTGAAGGAAAGCTGGTGTTGAACTGAGATGATCAGTTGGTAGAGATCATCTGCCATTGGCCAGGAAGAGTATGATGCATTTATCAAATTTCAGTTTATTCTGAAATTAACACAGGAAAGCCACTGAGCTTTCAGGTGGGGCTGGATTCTGTCCTATGTTCTGGCAGTCAGGAGCAGATAGAAGGAGAGCTGGAATGTGCCTTTTTTTCCTGCCTTGTTGCCCCCTCTTAGCCTCCTCCACAGAGAAGTGGCACCGACTGGGTGATACAGCAACAAGGAAGGGGAATTTGATTTCTTCTGATGCTTGCAAAATGCTGCTGCTTCTTTCTTAATAGGAATCTCTGTTCTCTTAGGGATGAACAATTTAATGCACATGGACACACTTTGCACCAATGGTTTATATAATGTACTTTAGATGCTGGATATCATTTCCATTGAATTCAGAGTCTCTGCTGATGTAGATGTACAAATACCCTGTGTCCTGGGATGCCTTTGTAAATGAATTTTTCTTCCTTTTTTTTTTTTCTTTTTTTTTTTTTTTTGTCCTGTCTTCAGTGGCTGATTTGGGCTATTCAGCATCTGTTGCCTTTTATTACAGTGAGTTTCAGCAGTAGGGAGAGTGATTCCTGGCAGTTTATATATCATTTTCAGTGCAGTTATGGAAGGAGCAGGAATGAAACACTATACAAATACTGTTAAGAGGAAAAAACCCACCAAAACCAGAAAAAAACCTCACACCTCAACCAACCAAGCAAACCACACTACTGCTGTGTAAAAAAAATAAGTGAAATATGTTAAGTTTCTGTTTCTTCTTTTGATAGTTTTAATCTGATGAGTGGTTATTCGGATTTATTGAATTCTACATGATAAAAATAAGTGGTTTGATTTATTAGACTAGTCACTATTTTTCACAAATGGTCAAGATGGTGTTGCATTTAATCAGCTTTTGAAAGAAAATGAAAATTTTGTGGAGAAAAGACCAAATATGACATGGTGCCACATGTCAAGTGGATGGTTTAGAGCTCCTTCACTCTTTCCAAAAGCTGAACAGTTGCTTTGAATTTTTTTGGTCATTGAGATTCAGTAGGTGATTAGTGAAAACAACTTGTGAAAAGTTATCAACAGGAACATGATCAGAGTTGGGCAAGCAAAAATTGAGTTACTGTACTAAAGGACTTTCTTCAGTTTTCTTTGGAGAGAAAACTTCCTTTTTTAACATTCAAGAAAACTGAATTTTTTCATTAAGACTTGGAGGTCCCCAAAGGATTGAGTAGTTAATTATTTAGTACAAGTCAGGTTGTTTCATTAGCATCAAAAGGCTTATGAAACACAGTGCACATGTGGAAGCTGAGTGAGCAGGAAAGAGGAGCAGAGGCTCTGCTGGTGTTGTGCAGAGGTGCACAGTGCTTGGAGTATGCTGTAAGAATGAACTGCAAGGTCCCCAGAGAAGATGCCAGTGGGGAAGGGGTACAGGATACAGCCTGTGTGTTCTACAGCCTGGTTTTGCAGGAGTTAAAGCAGTATGCAGGGTTGATAAGACTAATGAGGTAATTAAGTGATTCATTTTTTTAATGGCCTCCTTCACAGACACAGGAGTTCTGCCTCGTGTGGAAGTGACACTAGGCAATGTTACAGAAAAATAAGGAAAGAATAAGATACAAGTGGATATGCTTGCACTGGCTAAAAACACTCAGGAAATAGGATAGGAATATGGTTTTCATATTAGAGGATATTCAGTGGTAGAATTTTTTTAAAAATTGTGGGTTCTTATCTGGTCATGAATCATCTGGAAAATTACAGTGAAACTTGCTGATGATAGTAAATTATTCTGTATAGCAAAGACAAATGCCACTTGAAAAGTTGCACTGAATAATTGAGAAATGCAATGGCAGAGGATAGGATGTTCAATATTGAAAAAAAAAATGCAAATGAGAGAGAGGCACATTTCCTGCTTTTGGCTCAGCAGTGAGCACTGGGATAGCACCATTCTGCTTTCTATGCCTATAAAACATCCGGGTTGCTTTCCCTTTTTTTTTTTTT